>JAQGAK010000550.1:0-67320 GCA_034696945.1 Lipothrix lubbocki | reverse complement strand
AATGATTGGTACAGACACTCTGTATTGGTGGTATATAACATGTTTTTACTTGTGTCTATTCATTTCAGGCGTACCACTATCCATTGTTTGCTCGTTAGTTTTGACATATAACGTAGGTATACTAACATCATATATTTTGTGAAAGAAGGTTTTATACATGGGTATGTATTTTCAACAAGGAAGAAAATAAGACCATGTACTACGGAGAATCCTTTCTTTGTCCTTTTACCATATAGCATTTTAACAAGCACCAAGTCAGCCGCTTTGATGGGATCTAATGATTTTTAAAGGCAATATATACATACAGGAACTATGGTATTTCGAGGAATGCTACGTTCAGGCAATGAATGTAAAGGTGCTGCTCTTTGAACATTTTAGGCGTGATGACAATGACAGCATTTCTGAACTAGCAGCCCGGAGGAAAACATGCATGAAGGCGAAAGAAGGCCTAGTCATTAAATTAAAAAACAGTTCTGCTCTAAACGGAAACTCACGATCAGCGCATTAGCGAAGTCCAGCTCTCACATCAATAATAGGTACTTAAGCGATCCATTGCGGCAAGACTATTGTCTTCCCATATGTTAAACAGGTATATCTGAGCAAGTATTCCTGGGGTTTTATGTAAAGGACTCACACGTGCTTACCTGAATTCGCTTCAGCGATGTAATTCCCTTGTGAGTGTATCGGTATGTGAGAATTACGTTGATTCTGGTATCAATCGTGTGTTCACTCCCCATCAGAAAAGTTAGCCATTTGTGTATCCCATATATTCCCCATAAAATAGTGGAACCTTTTCTTTGTCAAAGGTTCTCAAGAAAATAATGAAGGGGGGAAATGCCAGCTTTGGTACATATAAGCTTGGAAAGATCATCTACTAGGATTTTTTGCAAGTAGTGCTTCCCAGTCTCAACTTTGTGCCTGGGAGTAGACACATGCAAATCAAGTTCGTAGGAAGTAAAAGATCTAGATAGACATATTGGTAGATGTAACCAGTTTCTGTTTTGATGCCATAAAGTGCTAACGGTAGTAGGTAAACTTTTCTGAGAGGTTTTGGTATCAAAGTTTCCACGGCACAATTTACCAGAGACTCTTTCCGTTATACAATATTACAGCTGGCAGGACTAAATTAGATTACACTATGAGAGGCCGCATACATGAAAAGTCAGTTAGAGTTCAAGTGCAAGGCGAAGAAGTAGCTTCTTATTAGTTTTGAATAGAATAAAATTAGAGTGGAAAAGTTGAAGTCAGTATAAGGACGTAAAATCTAATAAACTGGCAGATTTCCCTAAATGCCCCGAATGTAGAAGGAATACAGTGACAGTATGTTGATATCTCTTTAGAATTATTCAAGACAAAAATTTCCTGAGTTTTCACAAGTATAGCAACAGCTCCTTCCCGCTGCATGAACCTTGTTAGCCATTCTTTATGAGGCCGAAAGTTTGAGTGAGTTATCTGGAAATAATCAGCAAATCTGAAGATATCAATCAGCATCTGTTTGTACTGTTTGCATCATGAGGACGATGATTTGTATCTTGCGTGTTGTGCTTCGCGCTACCGTGTTCCTTATTCTCCTTGTAGAAAAAGCAAGTTAATTTTTTTTGATTTTTTTTATAAAACTGTGGATTGCAAATATCAATCAACCAGTTTAATTGAAGGATTATTTTTATTTGCTCAATTTTTAGGTTAGTTCGCATGGTCTACTTAAAACTATGAAAGCGGAATGTATTAATGATGGCATAAAGGTTCACCTAGAATTCCAAGAGCCATTCTATGGAGTAGCATATTCATTTGGACACTACGAAAACGAACGCTGTCGCTATATTGAACAAGATTCATCTCACACTGGCTTAAGCAACTACAGGTAGCAAAATTTATCATTTTTAATAAATGCAATATAATCAAGGCATACCTACATAAATGTCAATCAATATGTATGATGTATATATACTGCACTCTGAACCAATTACGGGTAAACTCATAAACATTAATAACTCATATAGGTAGTGAGTGAACCAGATGGTAACTAAACTAACAGCTTTGAGATTGAGAATACTTCATGAAGAAGTACAATCGTTGTTTCTTCATGAATAAATACAATCGCCGTATTAAGTTCAGGGGTTATATCCATATGCTGGTTGCACTTCTTGTACACTGAAACTTTCTCAATAACAACGATTCATATGACGTTTCATCAATAAATATCTGCAACTGTAACCCCACCCTAGCAACCTGCAATGCATTTTGGCACTTTATTATACCTCCTAGCATGAAAGTTTATGCTATGATTTAATAATACGCTCAAAAATGTAAAATTTTGATGTAAGAACAATGTAGCCCCATGAGGTAGATTAGCAATTCTGTGCTGCAATATTAATTCCGACAAAGCCACGTAATTTTCTATGGATCACAACACAAAGCTCGGCTGGTTAGTCATAAAGTCACTTCTCTCAATTTAACACCAGACATTGAACTCTTTGCAGTTTTCTGATACCTGCCAAAGAATGTGGAACGGTTCAGCATGGAGTCACTCCAACACCGTTTCGTAGCAATTCCACTACTACTAACAGCTCCAACTCCAGGCCGGCACGGAGTACTATGGGAGTCGAAGGTGAGCACTATGTGGATGGAAGTAAGATATGAGGGGCAATGGAGATGGGATGGTATTTGAGTTGAGGCTGAAAGTAAATGACAAATAAATGAGTGTGATGTACTATATGTAACAGGCAGCAGCAGTAGCAGCACGAGTAGTACAGCAAACGAGATTTACATAGAAAATACTCTGTTGATTCAGAATGATCCATCCATTCAAGAGGCTGGGGACTTGGCACAGAAGTTACGATGTGTGTGGCAAAAAGAAATACATAAACCGCTGGTTGCTTCTTTACCGTTCCAGACAGTTATCAGGAGAAAACACGTAAGAGTAACTTTAAAGGCCCCCTTGACTGTAAGTGACAAAGGAATCAAATGCTCTCACTTTCTATTCTATCCTTTGTTGAAATAGCAACCTGCGAGGATTCCCACTCAACACAAGATCGAAAGTATGGGCACTGGAAGCTCTGCTGGAGTACGTTTTGAATCGAAAGGCCAGGTAGAGAGTGTACCTTATTATAGTTACAAAAGAAAGTGGGCCCGGTCGTTAAGAACTGCTGAAGATTACATTAGCGTGCAAAGTGGCGCGCCTGGTCCTATTCCATTAGCTTTTACAAGCACTCCGAACAGATCAGCACCGAAGCTTCGTAGTATTTTGGGTATATGAACGTTATGTCTAGCTAGATAAAAGAAGATGAATGAAGAAAGAATGCTTGGATGAAGAAATTGAATGTAAATGCATTAAACCCCACGAGAATTGTAAAATTTTGATCAAGAACACGAATGATGGAAAGCATTGCAGATACACACATACATAAACATATATTATTCGATGACATCAATAAGCTTTACTTTATTTTGCATTCGTTTAGTTTGACATGTAAAGATAATTTTCTCATGAGTCTGACAATAAATTTCATTATTCTATGGAGAAAACTACTTACCCTAAACTTGTAAATATTTAACACTAGATAATACGCAATCTGAGACCGGGTTAATTATAAATGGAACCTGAGAGGTTGTAATACTCAGCTCTGTTCTATAAATTTATAAGATCAATAAAATTTTGGGATTTCAACAACATTTGAGCGTTCTGAATTCCATATATAATAATTTGATTTCGGTAATTCGCCTAAAATTCTTCAGTTTCTATCAAGTTAACTAAGGGAAGTTCAACGTGGTCTATGGTCCGTACGCTCTTTCGCTCCTTCAATAAAAGTACAATTCTGGAATGGGTCAGTCATTACACCAGAGTATACCCAGCTATTAACTGTGTGAACTCTTTAATTCTCCCTAGACAACGGGATGTAACATTATTTAAGGCAACTACAATCTTGTTTTGCATTTAATCTAATCATACCACGGCAGGTTGAATCGTTACTGAACAAACGTCCGATAACACAGGGTACGTAATAATACATACACGAGTATCTTCTATTAATATTAGTTCCATTAGCTAATCCTAATAATACTAGCTAATACTCAAGGAAATAGTAGTAATTATAACCAAAATATGACACATAAAAGTCGAAATTAGATTAGTACTTAAGTAAAAGAAACTTAAGGTCATGTAAGTTAAACACCGGGATAGGTTACATTAGTCTAAAATGTATCCGGTGACAATATATGTGGAAGAACCTTAGCTTCATTCCTAAATAGAGAGATGTAATACTTGAATAATAAATTATTACGACAACAGTTTAGAGTCTCGACTGAAACAGAACGGTGATGTCTGCGAGCAATTACGAATTTAGCTTTACTTATCATTAGTAGCGATAGTAATTTGGTTTAAAAGGTCCGGCTTTATTCAGACCCAAATATTTGGCTTGATCATCCGATAGTTCTGTCAAATGAGCATCAAATGTTGGAAGATGAAGACTTGCCACGTACTCATCTGATAAAAGGTAAATGATTATAAATCACATTACAGCCCGACTCTATCATCACACTTCCCATAAACACTATTTCGCACATACATGGGTATAAAATAAATATTTTTACTTACCCATCTTTTTTGGTAGTAGGTACACATCAGACTTGTAGCGACCTTGAGGTGCGTTGAATAGCTCAATTAAAGCTAATGCCTATAAAAATATCGAACGATAAAATAGTCAATGCTACATTTTGCACATGTCTACTTTTACTACATGATACCCAGATAGGGCGTCAAAGTATACCATTTACGCTAAAGCATCTAATAAACTGAAAACACGAATAAGCAAACTAATGACTGCGCTTTTACACACAATTCATCACGAACAGAGGACACCAGCGTAACACGACAGAGTCATTAGTTACGCACAGATAATTACTATTCAGCTAGAAATTAACATGTTAATGAGCACTAAATTTCTACACAGTTTTAATAGATTTAAAGGCAGAACTCACTTGTGTGGCCGCAGTGATGGAAACAACAAATGAAGGAATGCTGGAGCAGGTCAAATTGATTAAACGTCCTTCGGCAATCAGAATGATTCTTTTACCATCCGGCCAAATCACATGGTCTACTTGTGAACGCACTTTTTCCCATGTCAATTCGGGTGTTCTGAGACTCCCCTATTAAGCCCGTTTAAAAAAGACTTTACAGTACCGTAACACAGTCAGAATACCTTTCTACCCTCATCACTGATTTCATTTGAACCACAATATATCACTACTCTATTTTTGTTTACTTTAAACGTACATATATCCCAGTCACATTTACTGATACAAGCCATCAAAACCTAGTACTTACCACGTCAATTTCAGTATTTGAATGGCCTATGTTGCACAGGATGCATCCATTCTTCATTTTATCCATGTGCTCCCTTGAAACAACGTTCTTGTTACCTTGAATTGAAAGTATCTTAAATGTATTACTGCCCACATATTTAAACTAAAACTATATAAAAACCAATTTTGAACATATCATGCTTACCTGTTGCAGTGACGACAATGTCCACAATGCGAATAACTTCGTTCAGTTTTACAACTCGGAAGCCGTCCATGCTGTTCAGTAATCATTAATAAAAAGATTCTTAAATTCAAGTGCTTCTTCTTGCGACCAAATATCAAAGGTTAGACGAATACTTAAGTAACTTTGCAGATACTGGTCTCATGCAGCCGAAACTCAAAATAGAACAACGCGAAAATATGCAAAGATCAAGGGAAAATTATAAAGCTTTACCAAGCCTGGAGGGCGCAAATCGGATCGATTTCTGTGACATATACAACACAGCCAAGACCTTTGAGAGCCTGACAGCAGCCTTTTCCAACTTCACCATAACCACAGACGACAACTTGCTTTCCTCCAAACATCACGTCAGTAGATCGCTTTAAGCTGCTCAGCAAATAAAAAAAAATTGCGTCAAAATTATATTAGTAAAAGTCTGGAGTGAAGTTATTTTAAGCAACAAACCTGTCGATTATCGACTCTTTACAACTGTACAAGTTATCAAATTTTGTTTTGGTCACAGAATCGTTGACGTTCATGGCCGGGACTGTCAATTTGGATGCTTTTGAAAGCTGGTAAAGTCTATGGACTCCGGTAACGCTTTCCTCCACAATTCCTACAGCATATACATAAAATTGTTACATGGCATGTAGTAGGTGGTGTGTTGAGGAAGCAGGTATATGTTTCATAGCACCAATACATTTCCTATTATTATAAAATCAATCCAGCGCAACTCCGAATTGAGTGCATTCATAACCGAGGAGGCAGAAAATCGTACCATAATGAAGTTAGGTGATGTATAATCTTATTAGTATTTAAGTTAATACGAACATATAAAACCAATAGGAACAGAATTGAGTTAGTACCTTTGATCAGCTTAAACATGGCTGGATACTTTTTGAGCATGAGATGAGTGGCATCTCCGCCATCGTCCAAAATCATGTTAGGTTGCCAATTTTCAGCATTGACACAACGATCAATACACCACCAAAAGTCTTCCTCCGTTTCACCTCTCCAAGCAAATACAGGAAAACCCGCTTCAGCCAATGCAGCAGCCACTTCATTCTGGATGGGAAACACATTAACCGACAGGGTTTATATAGATTAGAGGTCTCAATCAAGTTAAACAAACCCAAAGGGAGAAACTCGATCTGGATCTTCTATTTTCAACATGAAAATAAACAGAAATCTCGAACTTTCAGACGTAGCTTGCTACCTCACCTGTGTGGAGTAGATATTACACGCCGTCCAGCGTACCTGGGCTCCCAATTCCGTCAGGGTTTCGATCAGAACCTATGTTAAACAAATTGGTACCTAGAATCTAAAGCGATAGATAAAGGTAAAATTTATTAGAGAATTTCAAATACCGCAGTCTGAGCATTGATGTGTGTACAGCCCACGATTTTTGCTCCTTTCAGCGGTTTGTCTTCCGAAGCTCTCTTGCGTAAGGCGACAATGCCTGGCATTTCTACAGATCATACCACAACAGAGAAGGGCGAATTAGCTTACCCATGCACAGATGTAAAACAGAGACTTCATTAAAATCAAAGCAGAGAGATTGGAAAGGGACCGGAGGCGTATTGAACTGTACCTTGCTCCGCGATCTCGATTTCTCGACGGCCGAATGCATGGAGCTCGATGTTTCGGACACAAAAGTCGGTCAAACCCTTGGATGTTTTTTGCTGCTTATCTCTTGGACTAACATCGTCCTCATCAGAACTACTGCCAGTGTATGAAGCTGAAGGAAAACACTCATTGCGTTAAGAAATCCTCAATATCATTCCAATCAAGTTCAAATCGATGAGCTCAAGGCAAGAACATGTAGCACGGCGGAGGATGCTTTTTTATTCAATTGGAATGAAAGCCATTCCCATTCGATGCAACTTTACATAGATACACAATACTCAAATAATTACTAAAACAAGAAACGGGATCTAACACCCCGTTCTATACCTATATCTATTATTGAAATGCAAATTAGCGATGAGCATCTATATAGTCAATAAACGTTGTCACTACTACAAGTAGTATCACTGTCTATTGGCAACGGTATTACGGATTACTCTATGAACTAATAAATGGGTAGGGACAAGGTATAAGTCATATAAGTTTGCATTCCTGCTACAGTTGCTGGCAGGTTTGAGAACTATAGGTAACACGGGGCAATGTGAAACGAACAGAACATCCAAGTAAACGTACGATGACACTACATACGTAAGTAAGAAACAATGCTGCTCTAAATGTTTATCATATGTACCACGCTCAAATATTAAAGACGAAATTAGATAAACGTTAATTTGCATGTACTTTTGGACACGTTTATGCAGCCCAAAAATCCAAAAATGGAAAAGCAACGAGAGATTATAATTATGATACACTATAAAAATATCATAATAAATAAACTATATGATTAGACAAGGAAAACTAATGACAATGCGAATCGAGTCACAAAACTAGATCACTGGACACAAAGAATCCTTTCTCATGTATATAGCGAAGAGGGGCATGTCCTCATGATAAGAAAATAATGAGTGTTGATATCACCCTCAGCAGGGAATGACTCGCAAAACTGACATGAGTAAAGGACTATGGTCAGGCAAGCAAATCCGTTCAAAATCATTGAAGAACGGATGTGAAGAATCTTACAAGATGTGGAGCATATAGAAGCGATTGACGAGCGCCGCGAGTCTTGACTCTTCTTGGCCGTGTCCAAATAGCGACAAGAGGCCGGGAGACTCAATCGACGACGATTTCTGTCTTTAAATCCGGCTCCACCGGCTAAAAGCCGCTCGGGCACCTACGTTCATTTTCAATTTATGAAGAACAACTCAGTGTATGAGAAACGAAAACAAATTTACCTCTTGCTTACCACTGCCACCAAAACCACAAACAAAAAGCTTTTATAGAAAAAAAAATAGTAACGAAAATAGAGCACACAAAGTAATTCAATTATATCAAAATGTTAAATATTAAAGAGAGAATTAAATCTAATCAAACCCACTATAGCATGCTTTCCTACAATGACAATAATCTACTTTGCGTACTCAGAGCAAGTACATGGTTAATTTACCTCACGTAGGACTTGAGATGGACTGGCTGTATTGGACACGAGTGGACTCGTTCCAATATTTTTAGAACGACTTGAATTTGAATTCATCCCAAAGCTTCCCAAAAGGTAAAATACTTACACAAACAGTACCACTACTGATAAATTTCGTTCATTCGTTCGTTCGTCACGATTAAAATCGAACACTACTTCAATTTAATAATAATTTTAAACAGGGTTGAGCCAGACCAGCAGGAAAAATGATGTTGGTTGGACAGAGAGGGTCGAGTAACTGACAAAAGTAAGTGCAGCGGACACGAAGTCGTGAATAAAACGAAGTCGAGGACTTGATTAACCACTTTTAATCTTTACTTGAAATACTGCCCAAGCACGATAGAACTAGGACACTAATGTTCATCTTGCCTTAGAGCATTGTTTAAGAGGCTGGCAGGACTTAAACAACCTCACCCAAGTCACATACGAAGTTCAAGTCAACTGGTTTCATCAATAAGAACTTCTCACATCCATCCCTCGCGTCCAACACCCAGTCATATTAATTGTTATTGTGCCATCATTATAGCGTGTAAGTATTTGCATGCAAAATAATTCACTATATTGATATTCGCGCATTATTATTACACTATTTACGATGCACGGCTGCGAGCTATTTTGTGGTTACTGTAATAAATAATAAAAATAATGATATATCTCTCTGGAAGCAAATGAAGCCTTTGCGTTCGTTCATGATGAAACTTTAAAGCATTCGAATTCCAGGAAATATATTGCAAAAACTCTTCCACTAATACAACTATAAATTATTTAAAAGCATCTGCTAAATAATGAATTCCATGCCTTATATAAACAAATGTGTGTCAACATATCAAATCCTTCCCTGCTACCCCATTAAAATTTAATTTAATATGGTCTCTCTAAAACAGACTAATATTTAATGCTGTACTGTCAGATACCACACAGCTGAATTTCTAAAGTCTACAGTTGCCTTGTGATAGTTACTCACGCTCTCAAGCAAAGCTACCAACTACGTCAAATGACAACCGCCCCAAGTGATTGCATTAAAATGTGAGTTGCGAAAGTATAAAGCATATTCATTACGACATAATCAACCGGCAGGTAGTAATTAATTGCATTAACGTCGTCTCCTATCAACGCAAGACTTCAAAAGAAGTTCCTCCTTTCCTTTTCCTCCAGGACATGACGACTATAAATGTGCAATCTACTTCTAAAGTAAGTACATGGAGAAGATGAGTGAAGTGGTAGTAGTTTTTAGTGTATATATGCACTAAGGTTACGGAAAGTAAAACTTAGAATGTTACAATCAGTTTCATGAAAACTATATTCCGACGGGCTGTAAGTATTTAAGAGCAACCTGATACTTGAATCTCATCAAGACCACAAATAGAATACTCAACTTCCTCCAACTTACTTTACATACAGGAAATATATGTGTTAGTCAAAATCTCTGGTTGCAACTACTACTGAGCTCTCAAGAAGTGGTCTAGAAAGAAGCATTTAAGAAAAGCACTGCAAACGTAAGTATATACTTTGTGTGTGAGAGAGAGAGAAAGAGTAAAGCTGAACGACAAACTTCTGCAATATTCTTACTTTTTGAAGGGAATGCAAATCCAACGCTTCTTCCTCTTCATCCAGGTGAGCTGTGCTCGAATATTCTTGAGACTGAGTGCCTGAGCTCATATCGCCTTAGCTCCCTAATCGATTAGTTATAGAGTATATGTGTGTAATAAAAACCAAGCCGATTTTATTAATATCTATATATGCGTTTATAAAATAAATCTACCAACATTCACGATTCACACCACATGAGGATTTATTTATAGACATGTTGTCTTAATAGCATGTGCTTGTAGCTACAGTTCGAACGTATTTCCCTCTATTACGTAACCTACAATACAATAAGAAAAGGGCGAAGGTGTGAATGTCTACATATGCACAAGGAAAATATGAGCTTCTTTGACAACCAGAAAGGAATTAGTTTCCTCTTTCCTTCTTTCCACCTCCTCACTTTTTGGCTCCTAAACTAAAAGTCCCCAGTTGTGAGCGTGCGGAACGGGTAGTGCAAATATTGTTCAAATGGTAATGGTTTTGTTATTTTAGCCAGAATAACTATATAGTGGAGCAAAATCTCAAATTCATGAAGGCTAAAAACAGACTACTGGGTCACATTAGGGTGCCTTGATAGATATAAGGAATTAGGATATGCCCACTTTGAACTACTAAAAACTGCTGGTCTCTATTATCTAGCCTTGCGAAACGTACACATGGATCCATAAAAGCAAAAAAAACATTGATCACATGAGGATAGAATTCAACCACCTACCAAAACTAGTATCTTTAAACCCTGACATATTATACACCTTGAAAGAAAACTGGAATATTAGACACGCGAATGCTTTACACCCTACGGAATTTTTTTTAGATTAGACTTTGGAGTGAGAATTTAATATATCATCGTTATGTACATATAATAATATACTCCGCATTTATTTCTACGCTGAACTGCCTCTAGCTAGGTGTTATCCATTTCTATAATTGAAAATTTCACATTTGTAAGCCTACATACGCCTGAGCTTTCGAGAGCTTATCTCTTCTATACAGCTTGCTTTTAGAATTTCAACATCATGTTACATACACAGTTACTGAATACTAGTTTATCCGAAATTATCTTCCTTACGAAAACACTCGGTAGAAGGAAATGTCAAGACAAACAAATAAAGATTTCATGTGTACGTATAATCATACCCTGTAAGTTGCGTAGTATGACCATATCTCAAAGGTTATTGTTCAAGTTGAAAAGATTGTGGTCCTAAAAATGACCAGAGAAAATATTTACCCCTTTACGACGTCTACCACTTTTTTCTTGTGTTGAGAGAAAAGGATTTGGGTACACTATATCGATCCAGCAAGTTTCGCGAGCTTTCGTATTTTACGTCTAAGAGCTACGGGTTACTATTATACCAAGTAATACATACTCTCACTGCAGTCTATCAGCAGCTAGAAGGTCCTTCTAGTCTAAAAAATTTGACTATACAATAGAGTATATGGACTAAAATTCCTCTCAGATACCAGAAATAATACCAACTCGTTAGGATATACCAATGTTAAATGCACTTCGATCTAGAGAAAATACTAACCTAATTTAATATAGTACACCCGTGCAAATATTCACGTCGCGGGAAAAATAGAGTAGCGGAAAAATTTACCTTTGCTTTAGTTTCTTCAATATGAACTGATTTTGTTTCAAACAATAATCACACATGCACACACATGAAAACACAAATGGGGTACGCAGAGACAGTATAGTTGGAAGAAATAATTAAATCTCAAATGTTATAAACAGACAAATTTGAGATGATCATTAGCAATATACAGAGAAAGAGCAGGTGAAAAGACAGGTGGCGAAAAGAATACGTCCTAACCAAGGAAGAGATGAGGGAAACTGGAGAAGGATCGTGAGAGTTGTAGCAACGATGGCTTCTTCTTTGGCAAAGCGCCAAACTTGTGCAGCAGCAGCAGAAGTATATAGAGCTGAGGAAGAGAAGGAGCGGTCCGACTCCGTTGAACCAAACTGCCTCAAACTCCGCCAATCCAATAGAGAATCCTTTTCACAGTGCAGACTTGACTGTATTTATACCCGGTCACGTTTCTTAGCATCCTGGCTCTTGTTCACATTGAAAGCTTGTTGCATTTCCATTACATTCCGTATTTCAACAACAACCTTAAGCTAGATAAGAGCAATCAGGTTGAATATATAAACGCGACAATAAACTGAATTTAAATTATCAACTTCAAATGTACCTACCTAATAATTGTCAAGATACATAGCGTCTAAAGTCATTTAATTAATTATATATATGTACATATATGTACAAAATGCACGTTTAAATTTACGAGGAGGTCTGTAGGAATAACCATATTTTATAACCATTTAAGTAGCCAGTGACGATTGAAATTGAAAAGCAACCTGAAGGAAGACACAGAGCCTATAATTTGCCTTTTCGGATTCGGAATAAATAATAAGCCCAGCAATATCCTATTGTCCATCCAAGTATTCCATCAATGTACTCATTTGGGAATTACGGGTTCGTGCTATTGTGTCGATAGCCAAACTCTTGACGACGGATAAATACTTATTATATGCATATATGCCCATGTGGTACTCCGATACTGACTGAATGGGAATAGGTATTAGAAAGTAATTTAAACAAGCTTCACTTCCGAAAGGGAATCCCCTCTCTCTGATGCCTGACACGTACATATGCAACCACCATGGTTGAAATTTGGAACAAGTTTCCTATGCCATAAATCGCAAAATTATGCAACACTATATAAACCATGCGTTGTTGTGAGCTCGAAAATGATATCTCATTAGCCATATACTCTGAACTGAAGAATTGTGAGGGCGAAGTGGTTCTCATAAATAATTGCTGCATCAGCAGCCTTCAAGTATACTTATATATGCATTAGTTTTCATACACAGCGAGACCAATACACGGCGCACACAAAAGATTGAATGCGCCATGACAAATCAAAATATCTAAAACCAACTCTTAAAATCACTACGAACATAACTCACATCAGCAAACATCCGCCTCCATACAATATAACATGCAATAGTGTGCTTTCTATTTTAACATTTTATAGATGATTGTATATTATTATTGAAGATATATACATATATACATAATATATTTACATACCGAATATTCTAGAGATATAAAAATATTTGTATAAAAAATGAACATTGTATACTTATAAAAGAAGCTTCTCTGAAAAAATAGTAATATAAAAAAAGAAGCTTATATCTGAAAAAAATCCCTTTTAACTTACTTCAACACCAGTACTTGTATATATAAAGTATTTGTACGTTCAGATTTGTTTGCACATTGCATGATACATACGCGCTTTAACTTTTGCCACTTGTTCTTGGAATGAGAGGAATGAAATGACTGTGTAAAAAAGCTATATGGTAAAAATATCTCGCACTGTACCCGAATTGAAGGAATCAGTCGATGACGCCGAGAGTGACCGACTCCGGATTCTACTTCCTCGTTTTGAACTGGATTGCTTAGGTTCTGGTGTTCCCTGAAATGACACAAAATCAAAAATCCTTTGATTACATTTAATCTATATAGATATGCATGATAATAATATTTATTTTACTTCATTCCTATTAAACATTCTCTTCCTCGGAATTCTGTCTGGCTGAATGGCATCTATTCATTTCATATGTGTGTGTATGCTCTTAGCCCTATCAAATCCTCTGCCCTCGAGTTACAGAAGATCAGTATTCATGAATGCAGCAACCAGGCGTTAAAAATAGGAATTAGTATGACTCCCTCACTGTTCACTTAACTCACTTACATGATTCACTCGAACATCAAACAACAAGAGCAGGTTACTAAGCACGAAGTAATTACTTTAAGTAATCAACTAATTCTATACTACTAAACTAACTACTACTACCAACAACTAATAATATAGTACGACAATAATGTACAACAAGTCCCGGACACCTCGCATGTCTCATCTCATGTCCAGAGGGATGAGAAGGAGTAATTAGTATTGCACACCATGCCAAGTTCCTGCTAATTATCGATATTATTTAAATACTTTCACCGATACTTATACTCTATCCATGTCCTCAAATAATCATTACACTAACTATTTATAATTAATTTGGCTTACACATTCTCTACGCTTATAAATCGCTATTAACAATATAACAATGAAACTGCTTATCAGTCTTGTTATTTCAACTACTGAGCTCCTTATTCCATTTGATATAATCCATTTGATCCATAATTATATCCCTACTTTAGATATATAATATAATACTTTAGATATACTTATAAATAGATACAAAAAGGTCAGGTAGGGCAAAAGAAAGTTGGTACACAGTACTCGCAATATTGCAGAGATAGGAAAGACTACTAATTCCCACTGATCTATACCTTGATGAATCCTTAAAATATACTTACGGATCCTGATCTTGTTCTTGATGAATAACATAAAGAATTTGATCCTGGTGAACACCTATACAATATGTACTGTCGATGAATACTTTCTTAAATAGTTTGATCGTGATGCATACTTAAATACTTGATCTTCATGCTATTACTTAAATAATTTATAGATCTTCATGCCGTTACTCAAATACTTTATATATATAGATCCTCATGCTCTTACTTAAATAGTTTATTGATCTTAATGTGTATACTTAAATACCCTGATCTTCATGCTGTTACTTAAATACTTTATTTATCTTGATGCATACTCAAAAATCCTGATATCTTGATAAATACTCAACTACCTTGATCCTGATGCATACTTGAAATTAAATTACTCCGATCTTGCTATGCATACTAAAGACTAAACACTTTCATCCTAATGAATACTTAAATAATTAGATCCTAACAAACATCTACAAGACTTTAAACTTCCGACGAATAATATTAATGTAACGAATAAATTTGCAATCTCATTCCGTATACTAAATTGCGAATTTATTTCCGCAACATACTCTGACTATTATTAAACTATTCAAAGGTTCATGGCACACGGGATGAATGAATGCTATACCGATACTTCTTCTAGCGGTCATGGCCGGATATATTACGTAAGGACTAGTTGCTGGGAAGATGATACACAAAAGAATAATAATTAAAAAGAGACGGAAAGATTGAGACTTTTATTACCTTATGATTGGGTAAACTTTGGTCGGCAAGCTGACCCGCAGCCGAGGTCGAAGCACCAGTTTCCATCGTAGACTAAATGCAAACTACCTACAGGTATAATATATAACAATAATAATAATAATATATAAAGATGATAAAGGTCCTCGTATTTCTCCTCTCGTTCTTATTACTTCTTGTTGTTCGTGGAATTGGAAGCAATGAGTTAAATGAGTTTTTGCACATCCGCTCACAGTGACACAGACTGAGAGCTGCTGATTGCACGGGCAAAGTCGTCAAAGCCGGTCATAGAATTTGTGAGAGTGATGTTCCTGATGGTTCTACTCCTATGTTATATGTGTGCATATATAAGAAAGAAGGTTCGATGGTTGGTTTGCTTGGTTGATGCGAGCAGTTGCTGGTGTTTCGTGGATGGAGAGAAGGCAGCAGCAGTATTAGAACTTTACTCAATGCTCACTCACGATTTTGTTCTCGGCAGATCGGTCGGCTCTCAGCAGCATACTGGCGTTCAAGTCCGAAGGTTATGCCTTGGCCTTCATCGTCAGTCAGTCAGATTTTTTGGGGTTTTTCTCTATAGAACACTGACTGTTGTGCGGGAAAGAAGTAGAAAAAAAGGGATTTTTTCCTTTTTCCCCCTTTTGATACCTTCTATTGTAGTATTAGCATTATTATTATTAGGATAATAGACAATGTCCTCTCTTATTCTCTCGTTGCCTCATTTGAGGCTTTTTTATATTCTAAATTCTAATTATTATTTTTTTTCATGAATATTATTGGCCCCTTCCCTATACTTCCCTTCCTTAAAATTTTGCAATGAAATTATTGCAAAAATATTTTAATGAGGACATGATGTAAGTTTAATGTATCAAACCTCATTTGTTTAAAAAAATTTATTTGTTGGGGCAAATTCCGTATCAGTGAAATACATTTTTTCTCTCTCCCTCTTTTTCATATTTTTTGGAAATTTGTACTTTTAGTGAAAAATGCAGATGAAATTTTTAAATAGACATTAATTTGTTATAAATTATTATATGAATATTTTTCAAATTATTTTTTATAGGGCCAGAGAGACATTATTATTGTTGTCACTGGTTTTTCAAATACGTAGGCAGCAACCATGGAAGCCCATGGAGTCTTGTAAATCTAAAGGCTATTAAGCTTACATTATTGTAATACATGTAACAATTTTAGTATATTGAATATTATATATTACGAAAGTATTTCATTGGAGCCTATATGTGGCTATATGTTTATTATTTAATTAAATGTATATGGTTAGAGAGTAGAGACGATATTGTGGATTTCTTTGGAGAAAGAGAGAAATCTTTATTTCACCGATACCAATAATAATTGACAACATTGTGGAATTTCACGAGACAGTAAAAAATAATATTATTAAATTAATGAAGGATTAATTTAATATTCAAATTTTAATTGGGAGGAATAAATTCGCAGTATTGCAATTTTGAAGCTATAGTACTGCAGGTGAATATTTGAAGGTGAATTTGCTAAATAGAAAGAAGGATGTTGGAGAGAGAGAGAGAGAGAGCAAAATTTTATTATGTGGTGTAGATACATGTAACGCTATACCTACATGGCATTGTTTATTAAATAAGTTTATTGGCCATAGGTCATCTCTCACGTTGTAAATATTTAAGTCAAATTGGACGGTTAAAATCTTGAAAATTTGATCATAAAAATGATTATGACCTATAATGTTTGTATATACGTACTCCTATATGCACTTCTGTGTATCTGTTTGATTTAATTGAAGCTTTATAGCGTGAATTTTATTGCAATATTGACATTGAAAGGCGTATGTTGCAATGGTATTATTGTTAATTGTTACTGCCTTCAAGCAATCGTGAATTGCAAATTGTGAATTGGACGTTAATGTTGCAATTTATTAGAATCAAATAAGCATTCTTAATTATACATAACAAGAGTTTATTCTTGCGTTTGGGCTTGACTAAATATAGAATGACTTTACATTCGTTTGTGTTTTATGCATTTGTTGCAGTTTTTTGCTCCTGTTCTGATTTCCAGCACAATTTATGTTTCCTTGAAGGTTTTGCTATGTCACACTGCTGTTGAAATGCAAATTATATTTGCACATTAATATTTCATAGTATTAACTGCTTGTCTAATACGTGAATTTTAAGAATATGGAATGCATGAAATCGTAGGTGTGCAAATTATATGCATGTAGGTATTTTATGCTGTGTTTACTGTTGAAGAAAGGGAATTTTACACAAAGACGAGGCTTAAAACCAATTACGAAACCTCTGCTTTGGGGAGATGTGAAACCAGAAGGAGTGTCACATTTATTTTTATTAAGATAAAATTATAAGTAGTTACTACGTATAATATGATAAATAAATACAAATTACTTTATTATCTTTTATTCCACGCGGCGACAATTTTTAAAACGTTGCTGTTATTTCCTTCATTACCGAGAGTGTAATTTGTTATATCTAGAATCGTAAATGACATTAAGGATTGTTTATATAGTATGAGCATTTATGAAATTAACGCAGATAACTCTTCAGGCAGTCACAATAGTGCGGTGACGTGATTTTATGGGAGATAAGAATTTCGATGAGACATGGAATACATGTTTAATAGGTTACATGCCAATGGCAACTTTGATAACATGTTCATGTTCAAATGCAAAAGCGTCATGCTGATGGACACATTTTTGTTGATTGTATTAAATTATATTTTACCTCCAGATAAATTTATTCTTGTACTTATATGCCGCCTATCATTTCCAGCATTTTTCCGTGTGAAACAGTAATGTCATGCCGCCTGATCACGCATTCATTATTTATATTTACACGAGTTGTATGAGTACCACAGGTATATTTGTGGTTCACATTCAGTGCTATAGTTTTGTTATGACTTGAAGTAGCCTGCTCGGCAGTGCACAATGTATATATGTGATTATCCGGGTAATCATCAAATGCTAGAAGACAATAGATATTTGTGCTTGCATTGCTGTTTGATGATCAATGAGATATTGAATTTGTCTCACTATTTTTAATATAATGGTTTTATATAATCAGAATGAATCCCTGATGCTAAGAACGTGTCTCCGGGGAATAACTTTTGGGAGGACTTTTACTATGTCGACTCTATTCTATGGAGAAGTTGATTTGAATTACTTGAGAAAATTTAACATGCCAAGCCGTTATTTTCTTTCTGTGTACAGTCGCATTTACGTAATACACGTGTCTGTGTACTGGAATGAGCTATGCAGTTACGTATTATGATTATTAATCAAACAATGAACGTGCTATTAGACCTATAGATATCTCTAATTGCATAATATGTTTATCATGTAAAGATAAAATTGACTAAAGAGTTTTGAAATTTGCTTTCATGCTCACGGACGTGAATGGAAGTGCTTGTAATTAATTACAAGTCCATACTTTCGTATCTTCTGTCAGGGTCAGAGTCAATGCACTTAGCTTTGGTATACATACATAGTAGTGATGAGATGACACATGTAATAATAAATTACTTCACAAAATAAAAGTATTCAAAATGGTTTAGGGCGTCACATATACACTGCAAAACTAAGTTTCCGATTCATGTTTTTATTTATATGTACTTCTCTTAAAAATTAGTGACATTTGACTGAAGAGCTTACACGAACTACTATGTAAAATTATTATTGATGTAATCACTAGGGCTGTAGCACCAAGATTTTGGCAGCAAAAACGTGGAAAATCCATTAAAGCAAACATGATCGTTGTAGATTTCAACAATTTCAAAATTTGTGAACAAATTTTACAACAACAACACCGATGATAATCTCCCGCTTGTAACTTACGCTTATTCTAATTGCTAATTATTGCTGTTCGTAATTATTGAACGTTACAATAATTGTAATGAGATATTTTATATGATTACTGTATTCAATAGATAATACAAGCATCAATGGTAATGTGATTACCCCTTTTGTTAGTTTCACTACAAGAAATATCTTACATACTAAGAGGATCGTGTTAGTAGCAAAAGCAAGCAATATCCGAATTCTGGGTTAGGATACGTTTTTTACGAAAATAGTTAAAACAGCAATATGTACTTACATATAGTAACAATAGCTAGCTATTTGCTTAAACAGATCTTTGTTATTATTGCTTAAGTTATTTTTCAATTTCAACCACAAAATCTCGACCAGATGGCAAGTTTGAACATCTGCTTTTAGTCTTAATTATAAAGTAAGGGCTTCGAGCAGTTAACATGACATAGTAATATAATTGCAACTTTTATGGCTTCATGTCGTTCACCTCTTGTCTTGGTAGCTTTTGGCATTTACACTTCAACTTTGAATGGAGAGCCAGGGATATGATCATCTCCCCATTTACAGATTATTAAATACTCTCCTCTATCGCGGACAACGTAATTTACCTAGAAACAATCAATTTATAATAATTATTGCTTGTAAGGTAAAACCATTAATTCCAAAAGAGTACATGCTTCAACAATACTATACTTACTTGGTAATTATTTTTTCCCATGTGCTTAATAAATACTTCCTCGCATGGGCCTTTTGGACCATAAACTCCAACGTAAACGATGTTGTTCCCTGTTGAAAATTACCAGGTCAGTTATAGAATAAATAAAATACGTTTTTAAATTTCTTTAGAAAGACACAATATACTAACCCGCATCAGTAGCGCTGATGGTAAATTGGTTCTGCTTCTGAAGGTACGCTTTTTTGAGCCCTAAACCTTTGCAAGTGACCTTAGACGCATCTGATTTGAAATGTGGTAACACAGTGCCGTACGCATTTCTGTGCTTTGACACTTTTTGAACCGTTTCAACTACAACAGAAGAGCTCTCTTGGGCACCCCGTTCTGCCACCTCCTCTCCCGTGCAAACGGCTTTGAATGGTGACCCCACAATATGGTATCCATTGTATTTGACACTGATGAAGTAATCTCCTGATACAAGAGGAGTATACCGCACCTACAAAGAAATCACATTGTTGAGACAAGGAAAACAATAGATAACTTGTCATTTAAGAGCAGCTGTATTTATCTTACTTTATATCCTTCTTCGACCTCAGTACAATCCATGGAAACTTTTGAAGGTCCGTCAATTGTCACAGCTAAGTGTCCAGCTCCAGCGGCACAGGTGTCTACAATAAAGTCTGTCTTCTGACCGCTTTTAATATCTTTAAGTCCTTTGCCTGTGGCATGAACAGCTGCCGGATCCGCATCATCCTTTCCAACCTGAGTTTAAATCACAAAAAACAACCGTGAAAATCTCATATACATACATATACAAAAGATTTATATTGCACACCATGGTAATAAATTACTTTAATGCGGAAAGGTGATCCTGGAATATGAACACCGCTGAACTTCACATAAATATTATGGATTCCGTTTTCGTGAGGCATAAATCGAACGCTGTACTGGTCATTATCGACGGGAGCAATAAAACAGTCATCTTCTAATCCAGAGGGGGAAACAATTTTGGCATCCAACTCTCCCTTAGCGCCGTTTTTCCTGACGATAAACATTGAGGGTTTGTTTGTTTGTGTCCCAGAATCAGGGAACTGTCCAATTTCAACTTTTCTTGCTTCACCCATCGCCGGAGAAATGTACACTTTGTAAGGTGAATCCGGGATGTGCTGATCGTTGAATTTGATACCCACTCTATATTCGCCTAAAACACGAGGAAATAATTTTGTTGCAAATTGTCACATATTAATATTACCATACTCCTATAAATACTACAGCGTTAATGAGCAAGTTATTCGGCAGGGAGTTCTTTAACTAATATTTTACCTGGTTCAGCCACAATGTAACCAACATAGCAGCTTCCATCCTTTCGATCCTTAAAGTCAATTTCGGCTTTGCTGGGACCCTCTACCGATATTGCTAATGACCCAGCTCCAGCTTCACGTGTCCAAACGTTGAATTCTGCCGGCATTCCTTGTTCACCTCTTTCTAATCCAGGTCCTCCAGCGTGTACCCGATGAGCACCACCATCACGAAGTGGTCCTACTGTGAACTGGAACGGTGATCCTACAAAATTTGTCAGATTATTAATATGATGACGAAGTTTATACATTTACATGTATACCACAGCATATCATCAGTAAATTATGTCGTTATTATAAGTATTTATTAAAAACCTGGGATATGCATGTCCTTGTATTTGACAGAAACAGTATGTACTCCCAGCATTTTAGGGACAAAATGAACGGCGTACAGGCCATCTTCGATTTCATTAATTTCAGCATCTTCCGTGATTCCTCCAGGAGATGTAACAGTGGAAGACAAGTCGATAGGAGTAATACCAGGCATCTTGAAGGTTAGGCGACATTCCGAACCCACTTCAGTAACTGGCACAGCATCTCGTTGTCGCTGAATACGTTCACGCTGTCGGTTTGATCCTTCGCCACCGACTTTAACGGTGAATGGAGAACCTTGCACATGATGATCAGCAAACTTTATATTGAGAATATAGAATCCGGGTTCCGTTGGCTTATAGGAGATATTTAATGTTCCGTCGTCTTGGTCGGCACAATTAATTTCAGCTTTGCTCGGACCTTCTATCGAGAGTGATAAACCTCCGTAGCCTGTAAAATGTAAACATTACCAAATATAATCTTGATCTGCAAAAGCTTAATGCTATTAGATAATTTATAGTAACGTCAACAACAGATTATGCAAATTTATGACAACAATAGCTTACCAGCATTTCTGGTATCCACATTAAACGTGTTCTCCTCTTGAGTCTTGCCTTCAGTTAAAGCATGTCCATAAACTCCTACTTTCTTAGCATCGCCCACTTCCTGATCCCCAACAGAAATTTTGAAAGGAGAATTAGCAATGTGCTTGCCCATTCGCTTAACTGATACTGTGTGTTCTCCGACCTCTCGAGGAGTAAAGGAAACTCCTGAAACATTTTAAATAATTATTATCATTGCAATTGCGTCCATTGGAAGAACACAGTTTACAAAAGACTGTAGTACCACAAACCTATGTTTCCATTAGGAAGTTTCTTCAGAAAACATGGTTCTTCCAGGCCACTTGGTGCACAGATGGAAGCATTCAACGAGCGTAATTCCCCATCTGTCACTTTTCCAGGGAACGTTACTTCGCTGCACGAACCCACAGAAATTTGATTTCGTTTCCTACCCTCTCCAGTGATCTTAGCAGCGTATGGGCTTCCTCTGATATGTTTATCGCCAAATTTGACAGAGATTTTGTATTCTCCAGGGGCTGTCGGGAGATAAGAAACTGAGACTGTTCCATCTTTGTTATCATGGCAACTGATTTCAGCCTTGCTAGGACCTTCCACAGCCAATGACAATCCACCTAATGAAAGAAGCACGGAATGGATGAGAAAAATTAAATTATTAAGATAATGCAACATTAGTTCCGGTTTTAATGCTGGACTATCCCTGACCTGCTCCCGCGCCCTTGGTAGAAATGGTGAAATTACAAGGCTCTCCACTCACTCCATGGGTGAGACCAGGACCGTAAGCAGTAACATAACCGCTGGTAATGGTATCAACATGGAATTTAAATGGTGATCCTGAAAGTTTAATAATATTAATTCAGTGCCTTATAAATGTTTAAATTTTATATGGTACAATTGCAACGTGCCAGGCGTAGTAATAACGCAGCTTTTGACCATTTATGCACAAAGTACAACTAGTACTGCAGTAAGAAGAAACAAGTAGCTAAGTTTGGAGATAAACAAAAGTTCTCTATTTCAAATGCATAAAAGTTAAGTAGATACCTTGGACGTGCTCTCCATTGTATTTTACATTAAGCTCATGAAGACCTTCTTCTTTTGGCTCGTAACGAAGACTCACAGTTCCGTCGCGATTGTCTTCAATGATAGGTTTGTCCACGTTTCCGCTCGGCATTTTTACTTCGGCTATGATATTTATAAAAAATCATATTTTAACAAACCAGTTCCAAGTTTAAGCTGAAGTGCATGTACATGTATGACATAAGCAACATTACACCCAAGAAATAAGAATACGGAAATAATGCGAAATTGCATGCTTAATATCTTGGCTACCACAACAGAAAAGGACATGCTTTATAGTTACACATGCAACATTGAGAATGGTGAATTTTGTGACAGAGCCAATAAGCGTAGATGTGTAAACGCTGATATCACAAGAAAGATGTCCTGATGAGAGATATTATATCAATAGCTAAATACCAAAACAGAGAAATCGGATAAACAAGAGACGCTTGTAAATCAAACGTTGAAATTATTTTCGCTTGCTATTTAGTTCCAATGTTGTGCTATGATACCAAACGGCATAAAAAGTTTTAAAAATATTGTCTGAGCACAAATATTTGGTTTCGTACAATAGCATAGTGGTACAGCAAGGTAGAAGCTAAAAATATCATTTCAATAATTAAACAAGAGTACATACTTTTCTATTTTTTTCTTGATGTTCACAAAAAAATGCAGTGGTTTCTGTAAAGCTCAAAGTAGTTGCCGTACATTTAAAAAGAAAATTCTACATTCAAGTTCTAGGTCTCCACCGGCTACCTTTAATTCAATTAAAGTTTTTGATGATTTTCCACATCATGTAATTACTACAATTACGCATTCTTTTTTTCATTCACCTAAAGTAACAGAGATTTATGCCAATTTCCTAGTGGAAAGGTTTTATGAGCCTTACAGAACTGCACCTATGCTATGAAATAATATGCTCTATGCTTACAATAAACATGTAATGGCATGCCACAATTAGGTAAATTTAAGCTCTTTTCATTCACACCATAGATATGGACCCTTTCAAAAGCTCAACTACTTTAATCACACTAATTCTCGAAGCGATAAATTAAACGACATTCTTGTGTTGAAATGGAACGGAAGGTCGTAAGTGCAATCTGAACGTATTCTGCTAATCTTATTATGATATATATGTGCCCAAGAATTTCAAGTACTAATTGACTGATAATAGGTCTGTTAAAATCCAGACCATTGAGCTATAATTAAGTTACAGCTTGCCATGGCAAAGTAGCAGGTGTGGGAAGACAATATTTAAGAGGTATACATATATATGTACACACTCATTTACGATTTCATGCTACTTTAGTACACTTCTAATAGCTAAAATAAAAATAGACATGCGAAATTTCACCATAGCGTTCCACTATAAAAGTAAGCATTCTTAGCTAATTCATACTCGTTATTTGTGTAACTCACAAGCCAATAAAATGCAGAAAGTCTTGTGATGAGCGTAAAGTAATCTCTTTAAAACATTTCAATAGTTCAGCTTACCCACTACGTGTCCACCAGTAGTAGGTAGAGGTATGTTATGAAGTTGTACAGGCCTGTATGTGGATGAAGTTGTTTGTCCGGTCTTGGTTGTAGTGGTCCTCCGGGTGGTGGAAGATACAATTCGTTGTCTATCAATACGTTCCTCCTTGCTGAAGCTCTGTGTCTCAGCCTGCAACCATTTAAATTCATTATATTATGTCAGAATTCTTTTTTTTACGCAAAATACTTTAATCCTAAACCATAGTTTGAACCTTATAAGGTGACCATGGAGGCCATTGAAATCGAAAACCCTTGAGATGTTCATTTTCAGGCCATGGAAATACCGGACCTACTCTATCCGCTGGTATGAATTCAATCCTTCTGCAGTAGAGCTGCTTCATGTTGCTCTACGATGATGATTGTTCAGATGGTCAAGAACAACTAACTATCAGTGCGTAAGGCTAACCTTTACCCAAATGATGTTCAAGCTAATCAAATCTACCCTCGAAATTGTGATAAGAGTTTATGTGCGTTGCTGAACGTTCTATACACGCTTTTCTGTACCAGTTATGGTCACTTTCTTTGTTGTACTGTAGGTATGGAAATGATGTACTACATACATATATCCATTCATTTTCACTATCCTTACATCTTGCTCGCCTCTATCCATGTATATCCATTGTTTACACAATTATCCGTCACAGTTAAAAATTGAATTAATTATTTTATTCGCCGACGTCAACTTGTTAAACACCCACTTTACATTCCCAACATTTTTACACTAAGTCTATCTTACGTAGCTGTGTAAACAAGCAAAGCTCAAGTATTTATCAGCTGTTTTATGTCACTTGTCCAAGGAAGCCGATATACATATGGGCACATAGTTGACATGTACTCTTCTACAACACAGTATGCAATTCTCTCTGCTCGCTTTTAACACATCCCAAAGTAACTTCTGATGATAATCTTCACCGAATCCGATATTACAGAGACTATAGAGACATTTAAGAAATTACTTTAATAGTATTACTTCAAGTCCTGAAGTTTTATCTGTGATACTTTGCAGTATATATTCCTAGCACAAACGGGAATTTTTCATTTTTTACCAGCTTCAACAACGACTCTGTGGCGTCTGTATATGAGTATAAATCATTGTATGGAAATCACGGGAGAAGCTGCCGCCGGTCGCAATAAGTTTTACGACTTCAAAAAACTTG
The DNA here is from genome assembly GCA_034696945.1 of Lipothrix lubbocki. Lineage (NCBI taxonomy): Eukaryota > Metazoa > Arthropoda > Collembola > Symphypleona > Sminthuridae > Lipothrix > Lipothrix lubbocki. The sequence goes on along the minus strand of JAQGAK010000550.1, from coordinate 41,544 downwards.
ATGAGAACTGAAGTATGTGATGACTAATAAGCTGCTGCCAACAATTTGGAAGGACGAAAAGACTCGTAAGTAAATCATTCCTGTTCTTTTCTTCCAATGTAAAGGAATTTGATCGTAACACTAGATACAACACATGGAATAGGGATTTTTTCGCGGACTTTACGCAGTCTGATTCCAGCAGGCTCTGTTATATGCTGACACAATACGATTTGACAACTGGAGTTCATAGTGCTAAAAATGTTCCTCGACTTTAACAATCTTTCATTACTTGACTACGAACAAAAGTTGATCACAAGATATACGCATTTGAAAAAATCCAACACACTTCTTCGACTCGTCTTTACAAAGTCACGATTACTAACTGTATTGATGTTTGAATGCATGGGTAATTACTTTACAGGCGTAGCCACAAACGTACACGAATACTGATGTAGTACGACAAAACAATAAATGCAGGATCTCGATATATCAAGTAACATCAACCGAGCATAAACGTATCTGTAATAAAACATGCTCTCACATCATATGTAATGTAATTATAGGGAAAGTTGTATTTACGTGGTTGAAAACAAATGCTCTCACTATACAACATATGCTTCTTGGGGAGAGTAACTGTAAGTTGAATGCTAGACTAGAGCAAGCTCTCATTAAAATCAAATAATGAGAAGTAGGTGACTCGCATGAATCAATTCTGTCAGTTTAGATTTTCATTTGCTACAAAATTATGATGTGAGATAAATTTAATGTAAATAATCACCCTTTGTCGACAAAACGCTTTGAATGGAGTATGAGGTATATCCATAACTACAGTAAATGTGGTAATTTGGGAATGCACGACAAGATAAATCTTCATGTTTAAGTACATTGCATGCCGCATTGTTGTCTGACAACTGAGTATAAACAGTAAAGAACACCAAAGGAATAAGCTTTCAAAACATTTACTATTATTTCCAAGTATCTTTATATGTATATCAGAGCACCTACGAATAGTAATCAAATTCCATCAACTATAAACAAATATGTAGCTCCAAGATGTCATTTTATTTGTTGGCTCCTACTTGTGGACAATAACGTACACAATTTTGTCATAATATTAGTACCCAATAATATAAAAATATTTTCTACCGAAATTTGAATGTTTTAAACCGTTGTCGGCAAGATGTGAGCTTCAGTATTTAGCCTATCTCATTACAAAATAAATATGCGTTTAAGTGTTCAACCCACGTAGAAAAAGTTTTGAAGATGAACTTCAGAATTTAGGATTGGTTAAATCAGAACTGTACTTCTAAATTTTTTAATAGAAGACATGTACACTTAGATTTGAGATGTACAGACTACACACTGCCATAAAACTTAAGTCGGTCATGAAGGTAACGGATGTGTTGCCGTGTCTCATTTCACTGTTTTTTCACCATTTTATAGCCCTCATGATTCTTAAAAGATGGCATTATAAATTAAAAAAGTATGTACCATGCATACACACGCAGTAAAGAAATGTAAATCATGCAGTTCATGAAAGATGATTAAAAGGATGAAAGCCCAGAACGTACCAAATGGCTGGCAACGCATAACTCATTCACTGAGTGAATACAAGACACTGCTCCAGAGTCTGCACGCTACAATTATGTCACTGCAGAAGAATGCGCGATTGATCACCTAATATTTAGTTTAATAGACTTTTTATTAGTAATGAAATAGTTCGCCTCTTATGACTCACATAATAGGAGTTTACATTCCTGTCAAGGTACGGAAGAAGCACGCAGACATGAATGTATTTGTATTAACCTTCCCTGCCACTTCGGACATAACATAAGCTCATCACTGTGTGACGATACAGAACTTCATCCTGTTCGTCCTTCTGGTATCTCAACCACATAATCTAACATTCAAGCAGTATAGGGCTAGACATCCTCTGGGCTGGAGACATACCTCCGATGTGACAATGAACCCATCAGGATTTTTATTTGCCTAAGTCTATTTTTTGATTTAGACAAAAAAACATATATAGGATCTAACTTATAGGAAAACTACGTACAATGCACAAATCCTCCATTCTATTTGAGCTTGCCCATAATTTCTGTGCATTGAATTCGCGAATAAGCAGATACAAGCCCTAAGGAAGTTTTACGAAGCTTCGGATTTGAACACCGTGGTAATGATTTTGTCTTCAAATTGCGCAACGGATATCTTACCATCATATCATATATTACAACAAAGCCAAAACGTTCACATACTTTGTCGACTCAATTAATAGCAACATGTTAGTAAAGATGATAAAAACACATGACATAATGTACGATACTTGGCACCGTATGAAACATTAGGAACAGGCTAGAAAAAAAGTTAATTCACCATCTTACAAGCACAAATATAACAGCCACATACAAGAAATATTGTGAAACCCGCGCCATACAAACTAATAGTTACGTTTCCTGAAATTTTTTAGAACTACTATGGATTCCACATCATTGGCTAGATAACAATAATAAAAATAAACCTGGGCTGGAATCAGATACTCGAGTGAAGCAATGAACAATGAAATAAATAGAAAGAATTGGCACTCTCGAATAAAATTAGAAACTTAAATTCGGCACTTAGCCATTTCACCATCCCCCAGCAACTGTTTCAGCATACATATTATATACAATATACACAAATACTTGTTCATGTAATCAAGGTAAATTATCTATTTAAGTACAATAATTCATTGTTTTCAATCCCTTTGCGTACTTCAATCCATGAGAACAGTAATTCATGAGGATTACAAAGGTTGGTGTGGATACACCCGGTGAAAAATCCTTAGAAAGAAGGATCAGAAATACATTTTAGAGGGACAGAAGGGTATATCAGATCGTGGTGGTTCTTTTTCAATAACCATGCCTGACATACAGCCGACAGGTTTGTTTATTTTTCTGCTTCCACTTTGCATGACACTGTCAAAAACATGCCAGTTGAACCTACTGACATTAATGTTGTGAAGTTGTGAGGTACAGGGAAAATAACTCACCCTCTATTCACCATTGACAATGGCTGGGTACGGTAATTGAAGCAATCAAATTAGTTTCCCATTCAAATACATTTACCATGATCACTGTGTCTGCTTAATTTAGCCTATCATTTTAGGGTTGCCTCATAAAACACGCATTTAGAACTTTACATTTCCACAACACATCCCAAACACACTTTCGGGAGTGTTTGTGTATACACAGCCTTCATGTAACTTACAAAGAACAACCTGACCTGCCAAACCCACCTGCTACTCTTTTCAAGTCATTACAATTCCAATCTAAATACCTATTTCAATTCATTAACAGGAACTGTGGGGCATCTTTGAACAAGTACATAGCCAAGAATTTTCTCCTGTCACACAAACAATTTGATTTAATAATAAAATCCAGATGCAACCACTTAAGTTTACATTTATGAACATCCGATGGAAACAGCATGAGCTCATAACATTCTACATTGTATAAGGTTTAAATTTAATTTTTATTACGTAAAGAGACTGCAAATTGCTAAGATAAGGACAGAGGCGTCTTTTTATCACATTATGCAAATATAAAGTAGCAAGTGAAACTCGCTGCTTTCTTTTCGTGCTTACAAGCAACGTAGGGATCAATTCGACACAACTTATACCTCTATGTTTGCTTCATGCCAGCTGACGCATAATGTTATTAATTCCAACAAATGAAACGTCTATTATTATCTTTCAAATTTTTAAATAAAATACAAGAGGTGACTTTAGAAGAATGTATTCACATATCCAAATAGTAACAAGAGTTCCTTAGCCGTGTGGAGAAAGTTGCAACATCTAACTAGCCTTAACGCTTCCGGGGAAGCCTAATTTCTAAAGATGTTATGCCAATATAATATTAAGAAATTAAATAATAATTGCTTGATTGTGGGAATCATTACCGAAAACTCCAAAACTAATGAGTCTGTTGGGAATGACAGACACTGTACCAATGGATCTTTTCACTTCGTGAAAGCACAACACTCACAACTTTGAATGAGTAAAATTTACCAGGAAGACTCACAAGCACATACATGCGGTATGAATATTTGCAATAAAATATCAAATATAAAATAGTTCGGAACCGTACCTGAGGGTATTGTTGGGATGAAAAGTAATTTACCCAAGAAACTTCACTGTCCTGGCTTCGTTAGGAGCTAAGAGAAAAGCTAAGCACACCGAATCCATAAACAAGAGAAAGAGGACTGAATAATCTCTGCGAATCAATGGTTCACCTAAGATATAGTTGCCCTGTTCACATGAGGCCAAAAATAAAAGAGCTCCCAGTAAAAATGCCCAAGACACCAGTCTCCCAGTTTGAGTCCCGTAAATTCTATATTTTTTATCAAACCATGTAACTTTGAAAATAATAGGATGTATTGGGGTTGGCAACAATCTTACTCTCCCTTAGGAAATAGTAATTAATTTCCGTATCATGCTGCATGGCTAATGTGAAATCAGTTATGTTTAATAGCTTCAAAATCATGTGGTATCCGAATATTTGGTCATAGTCTAGCCTTCGTGGAGCTATGCACGTATGAGGAATAAAGACCTTGTAACCACAAAAAGGGACATTCATAATTCTCTCTTGACGATTAAATTATTTGAACCAGACGTTCAAGTAGCTACAAGTTTTGCACTATTCAAAAAACTGCAAGCATTAACTTTACAAGGCTTTCACCGTGTATTAAACTCACAACTACTTAATGTATCTAGATTCCTGACGACGTATTCATTGTTGCTTCCTCTTCAATACTACCCATTTCACTGTTTTCCCATTCATTAACGTGGTTTTGGTAATAGCAATACCATATTGAATTGTTTTATTGAAGCGCAGTAGGAAGTTACATGAGCTCATCCGAGCTCATGATGAAGTTTAAATATATAAACTTGATTGACACAAATATAATTAATACAACATCAAAGCTGGTGTAAAATATTACTAGTAACAAATATCAAGGCTAAAATACTCCTTAAACGGCTTTTAAAACCGATCCAAGGGTTATCTGCCCCTGTGACAAACATTAATGGCCTGTGAAATTTCAGAATCTTGGAATCCCAAATCATTCTATAGGAGGAAGACTAGTACAAGGAACTTCCACATCCTCAAGATATGAAAAGTATTTACACTTGAATAATAAAAATTTCATCACGGTGTGCAAATACGTAAACACACCGAAACAATAAATGAGTAGCTACACATTTCGCAGTTATTTTTACCCAGACGTACTGCGAATTGTAATCTAAAGTGCAAAGCATTAACAGTCATGTGAAATTCATAACATTCAGCGAGAACAAGTTAGTTGCAACTTTTTAGAATCCACAGAGGTAAAATATTTAATGTTCGGTATGTTCAAACGCTTTATTTGCATGTAGCCATAAACATTACTTTCAAGTAATGGGCTAAAAAATAACAAATTCTGACGTTCTGGGCGAACGCAGCAGATAAATCTTTGAAAATAGAAATGTTCGTTACCAAAACCATAAAATATTCTTGCTACAGTAAATGCTATGCATGTTTATGCAAACCAATCATCATTGAAAAATTATCACAATAATTGTATTGTGATGTCAGATAAATATACAAGTAATAGCTCAGCAAAAACTTTATTGTGAATTAATATTTTAAAAATATTTACTTGGCGGATGGACGAAAACCTTGTTATTTTAGCTTCTTACACCTCATAATACCAAAAGGGTATGAAGCATATTCAAAGGGATTTTTAATGTGATAATTATTACTGACAATCAAGGGTTTCACAATCCTCGGGTTTTTAGTTCTTTCTCTGCCCGAAGGATTCACAAATGCATGACAGGAAGTTTACGATTAGTAGCAACTGTGGAATACTTATTTGAGATACTTAAGTCTCGCAATCACAAGTGTGCTCATAAAGTTTGCAACGTGTACATTAAGAAATCAAATAGCAAACAGTTTTGTAGACCGGATCCCATATATGCATTTGCTTTGGGAGTAAGCAGGAAGCTAAATACCATTTACTGTTGGTCTTAAGATGAAATCATGTATATTGAAAAAAATTACAAAGCTGGAATCGCATGTATTAAGTAGTACTGCTATAGACTCCCACCATTTAAACACGCCCCGGTAAGTTTCACTTATCGGTTAAAAATCAACATGAAAATATGATACTAATAAAATCTTTTAAACAACTTCACAGACTAGAAGTTGCAGTGGCAGAGAAGTAAATACCATGCAAAAGCATGTGGATAGCTTTTCAGGTTTTACGTAAAAGTGACACAGATTTTGTCACTTATCTTTCGTACTTGTGAGAATGTCAGCTGCTCCTGAAATAGATCCTTTTGACTATTCGCAATCTGCTCATCACAAATCTCCCTTATTCCAGCAGTCTTTTATTTAGTTTTAAGGTGTATATTTCCCCAATCTTACAGGTTATGATGGTTGCTGGCAGCAGAATCAACCACCACTCTGTGTTTGTCAATTTTTAATGTTGTTGTCGCGGTTTCTCATATAGGTACGGATGTTATTTAAACATGAGATTTAATTATTAAAATGTAGTAACGAGTGTGATAATCGGAGGTTGTCTAGTTCCTCTCATGATTTTAAACATGACTGATTTGCTATGAAATGCCTCATTTCAATCGCAATTCTTTAACTTCTATTTTGCTAGTGGCATCTTTATCTCGTTGTGTCGTTCAGACCATCGGCCAATTAACATTCCTTGCATGTAATGAATTATACCAGGTTAGTCATCTTCTCACTTGCGGATTACAAATTATGCATGTTTTGAGTATAAACTATGGTTCCCGATTTAAATATACATACAATCTTTCTACATTACGTTATTTCGCTATGATAATGGTTATGAAGGATCTAAGCCCTAAACATGAACAACATAATTTGCATCATATGATGGACAACTTTGCTTACCTTGAGCGTGTAAAAACCTTCAGGAACGGGTTGACCACCGAATTTGGTAGTTAGCGTGTACTCTGCTTCGTCTTTAACAGTATAATATACAGAATATGTTCCATCCTTATTGTCCTCTACATCAACATCCAAGTCCCTAAAAACGAAAGATCAGAGTAGTAGAGTAAAGCTAAAACATAACGCAGCATCTCCAATACCAGCATCTCACATACATACTCAGGACGGTACGAAAAAGGAAGCCTAAATAATAATGTAACATTAATAAGAAGGAGCTCCAAGGAATTTCTATGCGTGTGTCATGTCATGGTTAATCCGAAGAACAAGGAACAATCTCCTGTAGGCTTTGCTTTATGTTAAGTCTGTCTAAAAATAAATTTCATCTCAACGCACCGTTCCTTTTATTAGTGTCGTTCCTTTCATTTCACAAAGAGTGTGACGCCAGAAAATTCTAAGATCACTTCAATTATAAGATAGCTGAAAGCTTAATTAATAACTCATTGAATAAGTTTTGGATAAACTTTGGTCTTTTTCCTTTTCTTGGCTAAGTATCATTCTTTTACACAATTTTCCTGCAAATGATCAAACCATATGTAGAGAATGCAGACAATGCGTTCGTTAAAATATGGCAGATTTGAACTTGTTATAAAAGTATCTACATCAGTATATAAAGTGGAATAAAGTATTTACATTTCATAGTATGCCGACTGTGGAGATTCTTTTTGCTGGATCTCTATTTATAACTTAATAGTAAGATGCTGGTGATAGATTACACAAATATTCGGACGGTATACTTGTGGAAACTTCAACATTTTCAAGTGATGTATGTAACATATCGGATTATAATACATACATAATTCTATCTCACAGCATTCGAATTTTTTCCCAACATATTTTACCAGCTTCCTGGCAATCATATTTACGCCCTGAGTTGGCAATTTTGCAGCGCAGCAAGATCCTAAAACTTTACATCCTTGTTTTTCTAGAACCGCTCGTTGTCAGCAAAAAACACCACGAGCGATACACACACATGATTAAAAGGCCTCAAATCCAGAAATAGTACGTTTCTTATTTACTGAATCTGTTACATGTTCAGTTGTTCATAAAGCAAAAATGGGGCAGTGCAGGTATACTGTCATGACTCATTGTGTTACAACTCAAGATATTGCGAGAACTGTTAGAACATGTGCATTCGGCATCTTTCGCCTTTGAGAACCAGTGGAATTAGGTAATACAATATAATATGGAGTACATTAATAAATTAGGAATAGTACATTAATAAAGGAATGCTTACTGTCCGGAGGTTGGGCGAATACGACAGGTGACAGCACCAGGTCCGGCATTCTTCGCATTGACAGTTATACAATGTTCTTGTCCTGTGGACAGATTTTGTTGTCTTCCCTCTGTGATTTTGCATTGATCCGCCTAATGATACACAAAAATGTTAGTGTATTCCAAGTACTACATAAATATATTCCGTCAGGTTGGACTGGAATTATTATCATAGTTCAAAATAATTCAAAACGAAATATTGCTGGTGCTATCTAGATCTTACATTTCCAGTTGCGTACGCCTGAACTGAAAATGGAGATTCGGGAACTTCCTTCCCGCCATATTTGACATTAACTTTGTACCTCCCACAATCGTCAGGAATGTATACAGCTCTGTAAGTTTTATCACCGTTGTCGGTAATTTTCAGCTTTCTTGGATAATTATCCGGACCCTTAAATCCAAACACGACCCAATTACTTTTAGCGATGTCGATTGTTAAACAGTAACTCAAGGGAAAAGTTTTAAAAACGTACCGTAACTTTGACATCTAAATCACCAACACCAGCTTCAGTGGCATCAACGGTAAAATCTACAGGAAGGGATGCCGGTATCCCTTTATTGGAAACGCCGTTGCCGTAAACTTTAACTTTTTCCGATTCTACTTTCGGCAGCACCTTCATACGGATTGGCCTGGAAATAGGATCACGAATGTGCTGTCATGTAGAAATCGTTTATAGTACACTGGTTTTTCCATACAAAAAACACGCCTCATCGTCAGTACTAATAGCTTACATATTAGGGATATCCTTCCCGTTCCATTTGACATGTGCCACTAAATTGGTCCCTTCCTTAGGTGGATTGTACGTAACAGTATAGGTTCCGTCGAGGTTATCGACAACATTCGGTTTATCTTTTAGGCCTATCGGAAGAGTAACATGTTTTTTTCTATTACGTGAACAGAATCGTTTATTGCTCCTGCATTTTCATGATAATGCAACTGTATCATGCTTAAGTATGTCGTTATAATCTTGTCAATAAAAACAACATCTAAATACCTTGAATGTCTACACTTAAAGGAGCACTTCCAGCTTTGGATGCGTCGATTGTAAAGCTTTGAGGAACAGCTTCTCGACAATTTTTGGGCTCCAAACCTGGACCAAAGGCTCGCACACTTCCTGAATCAATAGTATGATCCACAGGTACTTTAAAGGGGGACCCTGGAATATCTTGATCAGCAAATTTTATGGTAATGTCGTAGTCTCCAGATTCCGTCGGTATATACTCCACCTTAAAGAGATAATTAAATTAAAATTAACTATTACATTAGAAAGTTACTGAGCATTAAGAGTGTTGTCATAGTAAGTGTTAAAAATCTGACAAATCCTACAGTGCAGGAACCGTCTCTGTTGTCTTTGCAAGTCATTTTGGCTTCAGACGGACCTTCAATCGCTAGCCCCAGTCCACCCGTTCCAGCTCCTGTTCAGTAGTCACAGTTGTAATTTTGTATTTACAAGATTATGCGCTTAATTAAATATACGTACGAATGGGTTGTTGGTTAACAAAATCATAAAACTGCATTACCTCGAGTTTCAATTGTGAAAATATTTGGCTTATTGACGACACCTTTTACTAAGCCTTGTCCAAATGCTTTCACCTTTTTAGCATCACAGCCTCTGCGCACATTGACCGCAAAAGGTGAACCAGGAATGGGAATGCCGTCATAGAAGATATCAATCACATGGCGGCCCTCTAAATAATCCCAAAATTTCCAAAATAATATTTTTAACACAAGTTTCTCTAGGAAAAGACCTGTGCAGATGTTTAATTAGTCTTACCTTCAGTTGGGCTGTAATTAATCTTATGGGTACCGTCCGGCAATGTTTTAATATAATTCTCAGTTTTTGCACCTGATGGATTTGTGATTGTACAGGTTACAATACCGCTTCCAATTTCGTTTCCAACTCCTCTTGTATCCACAACAAAATCCGATGGAGAATCAGTGAAAACGCCTGTGAAAAACATACCATTGTAGAAATATTTAGAACCATTAACGATCAATAAGTGCGTTTACACACAGAAAAATGAAATCATACTAATCACAATACATAATACATGGAGAGCTCCATGATAATTGTGGTTCATTCCGAGCTGTACGTTCATTACAGCATTGAGTTAGTAAGTAACTAAAAATAACAATATAAAAGATGTTCATATCATAACAGCAAACGAGGCACACACATGATGAAAACGAAAGTTGATGGCTAGCGACGTGTTTAGTAGAGTAGACATGCTTTCACACAAAATGCAAACGAATTCTTGAAACGACGTCCAGTAAAAAATACCATGAGGTTGAATCCCATGTCCAGAAACTCGGATTTTTGTTAAATCCGGTTCAGTTGTAATTGTTGCTTGAAAAGGCGATCCCGGAATAGGATCGTCATTGAAAGTAATGTTGATAAAATATAATCCGCTGATTGTGGGAAGATATGCTACACAACAGGTACCGTCACCGTTATCTCGACAATTAATTGCTGCCTCACAAGGCCCCTCAACTGTGACACCAAGGCCACCTTGACCAGCTCCTCTTGTGTCAATCACAAATTCTGCTGGTACGTTTACAAATCCTCTTTGTAGGCCCGGTCCATGTGCTTTCACTTTATTCGGATCATGTCCTGGTGCACATAACTGTCTCAATGGTGTTTTTGATATAGGTTCTCCACCAACTGAAACATTTAGCTTATATTCGCCAAGCTCAATCGGTATGAAACTGGCTAAATATCCATCACGGTAGGGTATAACGTTTGCCTGTGCTTTCATTCCAGAGGGTGTAGTAATTGCCACAGCAATGTCCGCTGTTCCTGCTCCTTTCGTTATCACCTTAAACTGTTGGAAGCTGTTGATGGGAGCAACTGGATACATCAACATCCACAGTGGTCATTCAACAATAAGAATCGAAAAATCTACACACTTTCGCATTCATGTCAGCAGAGTCCCATAAATTATTTCATAGCTTAATTGAAGTATTTATCACGATGTGAGGCTGCTCTGAACATTACTGAAGATGTATTTTTTCGGACTAATACTAACCAAAATTACATATTTGACATAATTTCGACAATTCTTACATTACACTGTTAGGATTATATGTTTGTACATATTATGTATAATGAAAATTATGTATTTGAGAGGTAGCTTACTCGGCTCTAAACCTTCTACTTTCACTTTTGAAACGTCCACATGAGGTTGAACAGCCACCTGAATCGGACTTTTGGGAACTTCTTGGTTGGCGTATTTGACGCTCACCTATCATCAGGTAAATACAATATTTAGCATAACTGTTGCACACATTGCAGTTCGCGTTTCATGTTAATTTATAATAAAAACCTTGTAATTCCCTGGCAGAGGATATTTAAGATCGACAGAATATGTAGCATCCCCATTATCGGATAATTCATAAGGTATATGGGATCCCTTCTCATCAGTTATGGCTACTTGAAGATCTCCCGGACCAGCTTCCTTGGCGTCTACGTTAAAATGAGTTGGCTTTTGAGATTTGACATTTCTCTCTATTCCAGGTCCAAATACTTCAACTTTACTTGCATTCGTAGGTTGTGAAACATAAACTCGATAAGGACTATTTTTTGTTGGCACTCCACCATAGTTCACCTGAATACATCAGATAAATAATTGTATATGCCAAAATGTTGCATGCACGCTGTACAAAAAGTTTGTTGTCCAAGGTCCATTTTAAAAAACTTACTTGTACGGTGTGCTTGGCACCTCGTTTTGGCACATAACTACATGTGTAAGTTCCATCTGGATTTTGTTTCATTGTAACATCAACAGGGTTGTAAAGGGAGTCCATCACCTAAAATATGTAATGATTTTTATTTAGCTGCTTTGCATGAAGAATTATTTGCGCAAAAACATGTGCAATTACTGTAATGGAATCATCATTTTTCAAATTTTGTGCAGATAAATTCAAATGTTCAGAAAAATAATTTGAAACAACTCACATTTACATCCAATGGGGCAGAACCAGCACGTTTTGTATTTACTGTGAAATCGGCGGGTTTTGACGTTATGACTCCATTTGGCTCTAATCCAGGCCCATGACATTCAACCTAGTAGGAGGTAAAATAGTTTCATTTCTTTGACAATTCAAATGTTTTATGCAAATAATAGCAAAACTATGGGCATTACCAGTTCAGGATGGAAATCACTTTTTGGCAAAATATGAGCAATGTAGGGAGATTTTGGAATGTCCTCATCGTCGCAAAGAATATGCACAGCATACTCACCAGGAGCTGTTGGGTGATAACTGTGAAGCAAAACATCTTTCATGACATCACCAAAATAAGTAAACATTTATTAGAATTTAAAACAGGACAGATTTTTTTTTACCGCACATCCGCAGATCCATCACCGTTATCCTGACACTCGATTTTCGCTTGGGATGGCCCTTCAATACTAAATCCAAGGGCACCGGTCTCTCCATTGGTTTCAACTGTGAAGAGAGCTGGATAGCCCACCATACCTGCTGTAAGCCCCGGGCCATACGCTCTTATGTTGGATTGTTTAAATGGTCCAACATTAACTTCGAACGGTGACCGTGGAATTTCATGTCCACCATACGATATCATGACAATATATCGCCCCTCTTTCTTAGGATAATATACGGCATCGTAAGTTGTCCCCGTAACTTTGTTTATTTTGACCGTTTCATTCACTCCGCCTAAGAATCAAAATCGATGCACTTCATTTAAATTATTATTTACGTCAAATTATTTACATATATTAATGAAATAATGCAATTCCAACTATATTAAAATACATAGCTCATATAAAATACGTTGTAAAAAATTAATTCTGTACCTGGACCAATAATGCGGATGTCAACTTTACCCTCTCCCGCTCCTTCAGTGTACACTTTAAAATCGGCATCGTCACCCACTCTGACACCTTTTGATTGTAACCCTCTACCACTAGCACGAACCTTTTTCGCATCCGAAACTGTAAGTTTTCGAAAATACATAATTGTAATTTAATGAGCTATACTGTATATTTTCAAAGAATATTCAGTCAGCCACCACCAAGCATTCAGAAGAAAAAAACTCTGGCATTTTAAACGGGAAGGATCTTACCAGGAGAAACACTAACACCATATGGACTTTTCGGAATGGGCTGACCAGCGAAGAAGACATTAACTGAGTGAACCCCAACGATTGGAGTAACATACTCGCAACGCCAAACATCCGTACTGATCTGGCGTATTTTAACGGGAACAGAATTCTTCTGCCCGGCGGGATCCAAGATAATAACTTCTGGAACTCCTTTGCCAGCATCTGTAAACAATATCAACAATAAATTCATGTTTGATGATACGTACGCAACTTGCAAGGAAAACAGATTTCTATAATAGAATCTTTCATGTAATACGTATAGGTATTTTGGCAAAACAACGCCCCTATAAGCGGGATTATATTGTGCGGTTTTTCTGCCATAAACGTCGTCTCACCCTTAGTGAAGATATCAAAATAAGTAGGCCTTCCAACGACTACACCTTCTGGTTCAACGCCAGGTCCCGAAGCAGTTACTTTAGACGCATCACCAGCATGACCTTCGACCAAAACTTTGTAAGGCGATTTAGGAATTGGTTTGCCAGAATACAAAACAGATACTGTATGTGTTCCTTCCAATTTCGGAGTATACGAAACGCTGTAAGTAAGATTCCGGTCGTTGTTAAACCTAATGTCCACCTGCAGTAAACGATCAAAAGGGATTTCAGTTGGGAGCCTAATCTTTAATCCTCAAGCCATTAACATTAGCATCATTATACTGTAAAACTATTATAACACATACAGGTTCTTTATTGCCTTTCGGATTATCCACCGTCACAACAACATCACCCTTTCCAGCTGAGAAGGTCTCTACAGTAAAATTTGCAGGAGCTCCTACAACCGGTCCGGTCGGTTCGATACCAGGTCCATATGCTCTTACCCTGGAAATTACATGGCAAATATGAATTTTCAGATTGTTAGCAATATACGTACTTATAGTTTCACATTATTTTTAATTTGTAAGAAACAAACTCCAAGTATATACACATTAATAAAACATCTATGTCATTATACGTATTATGTACTATATACACTTTCGTGATGCTGTGCAAAGTTATTACTATATATGTTCATGCAAAGTAGTTCGGGTGAATTGGAACCAACAGCTAAGAAAACCACCAGTTAGTCATTTATTATTTTCATTTTTCAGGCTACGTGAGCTCGCCACTCCATGCGTTAGTGATGGAGCTAATCGAATTGGATGGTATGCGTACCTGGGAGGCGGAACACTGTTGTGTTGTCAACAAAAATGTCATTCAGAAACGCCACATATTTTGAGGAAAGAAATGTCATGAAACCACAATTTTTGAGTTGATGGTAACCTAAAATATGAGCGACAAAAATATTTTCTTAAAATCATGTTATACCTATTTGGATTTGTTCGTTGACGGATGGGCGCTCCGGTCTTCACTTTGGCGTTAGGATACTGAGACAAGTACGTCATCATGGAAAGTTCATCGATATTGGGGTTGATGATTTCCTCTGGTTTAATAAGCTGAGAAGGGTAAAATTCGAGTCAAATAATTTTGGTTTAATTTGTCTCTGATCATTCTAGAGGATGAGGAGTTGTTTACTCTTTGAAATATAATATATATAAAACCATTGATGGTACTAACCTGACGAACATTCAGCCAGTCATCAGCAAGTCCCATAGCTTCAGCTGCATTTTGCAAAGCATCATTAGGATTCCAGTCAGGCCAGTCGGGACAAAGACCTGGAGCAACTGAATCTACTAGCGCTCCCACTGCTCGTCCATCATTCCAGTCTGATGTGAAGTTGGAAATGGGAAGATCTGGTACTTTACTTTGGACCCAGTGGAGTAATCTACTCAGGAAATGTGCGAAGAGTTAGCTGTCATTTGTTATATACTCTCGCGGTTTACAAATGAATGCTACTTTTGGATAAAGTGGTAGTGTGCAAACATTTGTAACAAATGTACGTGCATACTTGATGAATTTACTCTTTTCGCTTTAAAGTCTTTTACCTTTGCTTCGGAGTGGGTCCTTTCCCTTCTTGTGGGTAATCTTCCTCTCCTTCCCACATAGGCATGGAAATGGAGTAGTGCAAAATCAACGTCCATATTAACCCCAAAATTAACTTTAATTTACAGTCAACAATATCGGAAGAATCTGCAAGCAAAAGTTGTTGTTAGTCTCGTAAATACTCTTCAGTAATTATACTAGCAGACAGTATACAAATGAGTATGTATACATTATTGAAATTCATTTTGAAGCCTCTTGTGCATCCTAATGATGAGGAGCTTCAACATCCACATCAAATCAAAGAGTAATTGCAATGAGATCACGCCATCCAAAAACCGATTACATGAGATTCCCATAGATGATTAAAATTAGATTCGCAGTTAATTAAGTATATCTGTGTTTATAGAAGATTATTTGCATAGGTGTCTTCATTATAGATTCCAGTTGTAAATACCGTGATAGTTATACAGTAAAAAACACATAGGTAGGTAGGTATGTATGTACATTAGAGAAACAAATGGGGCGGACGGGAGAGATTGGATGTGCAGGGCATTGTAAGACTCACATGCTGAAACATTAACATACATATGCGCTTGCATTTGGATTTTGTGGAAGCAAATGCATGCTGAAACTTTTGGCTCTGAAACTGTCTATTTGTTTATCCAGCTCTAAGGTTGTATATAGTACAGGCAAAGCACTCACACTAAAGTGAATACAGAGTGGGTTTTAATACAATAACAATTCGACTGCCGACAAACTAATACGTCCGTTACCAACTGCTGATTTTTCTTAAAATAATGGGTTGCTCACAAGTTTCTAATATATCCCATACTTACAGAAACTAAACGAATTTGGTTATTATTGAGAATGATATAATGCGATTGACTCTTCATGCTTTCAAGCAGAAATAGTAGCGCTATAACTACGAAATACGATATGGGAAGAATCGGATAACATCTCATTTCCGCACTATTTAAGAAACACAAGAACTTATACGGCAAGGCTTTTAATAATTGTTACGGGCTATGGGCATACGTTCTCCGGTACAAACAATATTGAATTTGAGTAAGTACTCTGAACAAAATATTTACTTAATAGCAACTCTGCTCAGAGCAAGGAAAAGGAATGACTGCCGATATATTGAATCAAACTGTTTTTGCAGACTAATTTATGGGCTTTATCAGAAAGCGTTCTTACGCACCATTATCTCGAAATCCCTGGCCAAGTAGGTAGTTATGAATATAAATGAAATGCAATGTATATACATATAATACGTGTATATATTATAAAGGCATGTAATCTAGGTATATGTGTAAATGGCTGTAGTGACTTGTAAATAGTAAATTACTGAAACGGCTCCATCTGACATACGCTCATTGTCAATCTCTAATGACACCGTGTCAGGAAACCTGATAATATTTTATTTCTTTAGATACACGATATTCATGACCTATAGACTGCATAATTGGTTATAGCTCTAGTGCCCTGCATCTGTTAACTGGAGGAATAGTATGTACTTGCAGAATCAAACTTGCAAGATTTTTGCTTTAACCAAAATTGACTTTGGGGAAAAGTGGCACATATCCCCGGAAATTTTTCCTTTACCTTATTCACAATTTAAGGATTTGTAACGGTGGAAGGACATTAAAGTAGAAAATAGGTTGTGCTTCGTAAACAGCTGAATGGGCATTATTATGTACGTATACAAGTACAAGCATACAGGCTCACGCTTTGGTAGCAATTTTCAGAAATTCCCTTAATTTCCTAAGTGGTTTATGCACAGAACAATCTATCCCCACTAAATTTACATTGAAAATTAGATTAAACGTTAGCTAATTATAGCAAATCCCTTTGGACTTTTGACTGATAAGATAAAGTAGCACGTAAAATAAGAATTACATGTATTTTTACTCTGCATAATTACTAGCTGCAATTATTTAATTTCCATATATGTATATAGTTCGCAAAATATATTACGGCAACAAAAACTACTACAAGGTCTAGTCTACAACATTGCATTATTGCGTTGGGGCGTTGAGATGAAGTTTCCTCCTTTACAAAACATGACTTATGTTGCGTAAACATAACTCTAGATAATACTGCAGAAACAAAATACTTGGAGTGTTCTACATATGTACTCCGATGATTGAAATTGAGCTAATTATTTACGCCATTAAAATGACATAAAGATATAAATATCGTGCAAAATACTAACAGGATGGGAGTACATATATACATACATTTTAGTGTCATTAGCCAGTAGCATCTTCCTAAAAGTCGACAATATTCATCGTTTCAGGGCAAAAATTGCCTATCATCATTGTACGTCATTGTCAGTAATTGAAAATCACTTTCATGCAAACTCTAGGGATGGGTTTAGATGTATGGATCCTATAATATACATTTGGGTAAGCAAAATTAAATTGTTGCAGGTATTCTGAATTCCATAATGTAATTGGGAAAGGTAAGCATAATTTTGGTCCACACCGAGTCTGCACATGCACATAAAACGTGTCTTGAAATGAAAAATAATGGCCGCGTTGTAAAATACAATTTTCAGTACCTTCAACAAGGGTTTCATTTGAACAGTGTTTTGCCCAAACATCTTGAAAATACCGGCAGTTAGCAATGCGAGCAAATATATCTTGCTTTTAAAGTAGTACGTCACGCAAGATTTGTGCGTTGAAGTGCTATATGGTATCATGAGTATGTCACTCGTCACTTAATTAAGCTAATCAACAAGAATCACCACTATTATTATACAGTTGCCTCTGCAGCAACCTCTTACTGTTTTGCTGGTCATGAATTTACTAAATGAATAATAATCATTTCATTCATGTACGCTCAGTCTTATTAGTACTTAAACAACAACTATGCTCAAATATTCTCGCGTCTTTGACGTGACGCCTACTTTTAACTATTATTTGTAATATATTTTTATACCGTACGGCTATAAAAATTACTCATCGAAGTTATGGAAGTTAAATAAAATTTATGGTATTATTATTGTTTGATTTTGTTCAGCTTTGTAATTTTTTTTATTACAGACGATGTTGAAGCTGGAAAGGAGATTCTACATAGTACATCCATTTTGTGTTTATTTAAATATCCCATGTAGTATTCTGTACACTGCACCAAAAGCCGTATTGCCGAGTTTTAATCTGCTTCACTTTTAGCATGGTTAATACCTTATAAGATACATGACAGTAAAACCGACTCCAGAAGGGCAGTGTACAGATTGCAAAACGATAAAAGTTATGCATTCATTGCCTGTGGGCCATAAGCAGCCGTAGTATTTCATATTGTCTACCTGAAGATGGATATTCAGACATTCAGACTAGAGAATTTAGCATAAGCGTTGTGTGGAGAGTTTCGTATGGGGCTAGCTGAGGCAAATAACACCTTTTACAGTGCAACGCGGCGATGCTGATAAAATGAATGCACATAAAGGGAACAACTACACGGAACCAAAAGGTATGCACATATATACTCCTCTCGTGCATTTGAAGTAAACAAGTTTTTATTATTACCCGCTACATGGATTCAAGGATTGAATAATCTCCGTGAAGCTATTAAGAAGAATGTCTGGGTATGGTAAACTTTACCAGTTCTGAAAGTCTAGGTATGTCTGAATACATTCATTGACTGCCAGCAGTGTGTCTAAACTGGAGAGTTTGAGTTATCTATACCATTAAGTTGAAGAATCTCATATACGAAATACATGAAGGTTATATACTCTCCACTTGGGCAGTAGTACATACATTCTGGAATGATGACTTAACAGTATGGCAAGCTTTGCCTTGCCTTGTAAAGTCAGAAGTAAGTAAGTAGGTGTGGACTCTGCAGCATGCGACTATGATTTCGTCTTTATTGGTGTGCATCTTGTGCTGAACTCAAATAATACTTTTACATACCACGGGCCTCACATAGACCATAGAAGAGCCTCTTTCAAGTCAGAAATGAAATCTTACTTGAGACAAAATCCAAGAGAAATCATGATTATTAGACTTTAAGTCCGCAGAATACTAACGAGGACAAGCATCCCTTTTGAAATGTAGTGACTTTGGAATGAAAGACGAGCCTCACACTGATTAGGAAATGAATGTCAATTTAGGAGAGAAAGGAAAAGATCATCCAGATTGGGGATCACTTTGCCGTTCCATGCCATATATGGCGACAAAACTCAAAATCACAATTAAAGCTGCCTTTCTTATAAAGTTTCTTGATACGCTGCGGCACTGTGTAAGATATTTTACCTTGAATGAAGACAGTTTATGGTTACTTGAGAAGAATCCATTCTTATAACTTATTCCCCTTATCATTTCAAAACTGCTGTATGCATCCAAATGAGTACATACTTCTCCCGAATATTCATTGAGGCAGTCTCACATCCAATCTATTTATTTTGAATATGAATGTAGACTTGCACGTTGTATAGTATTCAACTTTATTTTTGAGTCAGTGCGTGAATCCTGTGTTATCCAGATAAATAGGGTAAAAGTAAATATAAAAAAACACGCGGATTTGATATGTATGTAAATCGCATATCCGCACTTATGAGCATATTTCAAAAATGAAACAAGCGCACATTTTGAGGTTCTGTTCAGATGGACATGTATAAGTACATATAGGGACAAGAAAAAGTACAATTCTAATTTCATATGTGTTATTGTACAGATAGTGTCGTTTATGGTGGAAATTTATAGATACGCGTAGTCAAATTACATAATCATTTGATTCAAGGGTTGACATTTACATAGCATATTTTTGAAACTGATAGAATATGTACATACGTATAATGAATAAAATTCAACTATGACCACTTTCATTATATCCACAGACAGCCGTCTACCTTTTTTAGAGAATAGAGTCATGGCTTATCATGAGCATGGTTATTGTGTGTAGAAGTATAATTATACGTGTCCATTTACGAGCATAAAATATGAGAAATTCAATGCCCCATACCAACGTGCTGCTGTTATCATTACCTCGTTCAGACTTGGGATAGGTACTAATCAATAGCGTCTTAAGATCAGAGCTTCCTTCCCATACACACAAACAAGCTTAAGTGAAATATGGGCCGTCATCTAAAAGTACCTTTCATAATTGCCCTACCAAATAAAAATCAATCAATATGCCATAATAGAATAGCCGATGATTTCAATTCATAATATATTTAACCTTAAATAGGGGTAAATTTAGTTGTTAACACTTTTCGCTTATTACCATGTCGCTTATTATACTTATATGGAATAATGTTCCCATGAAGTAGCACCAAGTATGTGTTTTCTTCATAATCACTCGTATGATTATAATACTCGTAATATTATTATAATAATTGCATCGTACGCGGCAATTGGTACAGAGCGTAATTAAACACGGACAGTATGAATATTGAGGAGGATAGACAGTTTTTAAGTGGCAACAACACTATTTGTCTTTTGTCAACAGTAATAAACAAAAATGATTTTGATTCAAGGTACATGAAATTTCGTGAATATGTAGCAGCAGCGTATGTCTAAAAATACAACACACACACCTACATATGAACTAAATACAGAAAATTATTTTTCATAAATAATCTTCCGTAATTATTTCAGCTAAATATTGAAAGAGCCGTCCGCACTGATGTGTATTGGCAAATTGTAAGTCATGTTATAAAGTGAGTGTTGAAAATACAGCCACCGGTGACGAATTATTGTTTTGCATATACATGGCCATGGTAAATAATGTGACTATACCTCAGGAATTCGCAAGCATTTAAGCACAAACAAGTGCTTACGTGCAGCACATACATGTTTAATGACATCATGTACCAATTAAGGCATTCAGGGTAGAGAGAGAGAGAGTAGAAGAGCTATATAACTTTTTGTGCTCCAAACCGTAATACACCGGCCGGATGAATGAGTGCACACGCAACACACATCGACACATGCTAATCTAATCAAAGTTAAATCCCGATGAAATTCACACTGTCATTGGCATTTATCTGTCAATACACTATATATCCAAACCATTCTTTGATGAGAACTGAATTGTTTGAACCACAAAAGGTATATTTACATGTGGAATCCTTTTTTGGAAGGTATCCTTTTTCCATACCACACAAATATGAAGAACTTGCATGCTACAGCTCGCGCTTCTCAATCAAAATCCACTGATAAATTTAAAAAAAAAATAACAATAAAATTTGCAACTTACCAATATTAACAATTCGGATCTGCTCATCCTTTTCGAGGAACTTAAGGGCAACAGATACATTCTCTAATTTTTGTGAACGGAAGTTGGGTCTAGCGTTATGCTTTGGTAATTTTTTCCCAGAGAGAACTTCGATGAGTGCGATAAGTCGGAGACCATCCGAAACTAAAAAGATATTTTATAATATATACAACTCTAAATATTTTGAATCACAATTGTTGGAATAAATTTTATAACTTGCAACTTCTATCTACTGGAGTACAATTTTTGTAAGTGGTGTAACTACAGATATATAAGGTATAAAACTGGTATTTCAAAATTAAATATTACGATCTGTTTCCAGGTTGCCAACATTTTTACGAACAGTTTTCAAGTGTTCGTTTGCCCATCGTGTGAACGTGTTTTGCTGTATCTTTTTCCACTGGGCATCTTCGGCCAAGTCTCTCTCTGCGTCGACCATTTCTTCGTCTGGAGCACACTGAGGATCTAAGCCGGGGCTGTACAAGACATCTTCTTGTGCACCTGGCCCACCCTCTGGATGCACCTCGTCCATATTCATCCCTCTTCCCCCTTTAACAATGTTACACCTGAGTTTGTGTATGATGGTAAATATATATGCTACACTAATCATACATAGCTGATTGACGAACACACGCACGTATGCACAACCGCAGTGTAGTAAATTCCATTATCATCAGTCTCAAAGACTATTATTCTTCCATACATAGTAATATACCAAATACAGCTTAGTAGTACCTATCGTTACTCTATTCCTCAGTCAGCATTGTGGCAGTCAAATATACGCAACTGGAAACCAAAACAGCAGCTCAGAGTGGATCTTAGTTGCAAGGATATCCTATCTATTGTAATCACATTTATCCATTTCAAAATTTTACAGATAAATCTAACACTCATCAACCATGCCCACTCCTGTGTATGTGGCAAAGTTATATTCGTTCGACATGATTTATCGCCTCAATCGTATACAATACTCATTCATCCAACGCCTCGACTGTCGACCACTACTGCCCGGATGAACTCATTTAAATCACGAACCTTACATAATTAGCTGGCATATGTATATAGGCATTTGATGTAATTCCCTTGCTCCCGAACTTTGTACGAATAATCTACCTATGGAAACTTTACTTTTTGAAGGTCAAAGTTTGTTTACAATCAAATACACTTCTGCGAGGCTACTCTTGATTTTGTTCAGCAATTTAGTGAATGACATTATTTGGGTGGCGATCACTAAATGATGAGCCAGTACAATAAAAACGAATTACTTGACACACATTGTTTACTTCGACCCGACCGTTGCATCATTTCATGTCTGCGTTAAAATGTTTAATCGTCTGCTATCCAAATTAATTCAGTGTCAGGAAAACATTTCGAAAAGTAAAAGCTGTTCCTGTTTCTTACTCCACCCGAAAATTGTATTTTTATTGTTTACTGTCACATTACAACCTTATGCTTTCCTAAATGTTTGCATCCTCATGAAATGTAATTTCAGATGGGAAGTGCATGGAGTAAAATTGCGGCGATTGTGTGCCATGGAATAATTTAAATAACGTGAAGAGGAGCGGAGCGCCATGCACACATAATAGAAGCCAATGTGTCAACATAAAAACCGGCTCCATATATACAGCTCCAGTATTGTGTAGCGACCCCGCTGTAACAGCAATAAGCCCTATATACAGTAATCTAGTTTGATGTTATATTGCTATGGCTGCAGTAAGTGTATGGCATTCAGTTAAACGCTAGTCAAGCTTCAGTTTTATGAACTCCTAAAGGCTTTTTGTTAGTATTCCCGTGTCTAAACACCTTTTGCAGATACGAGGAAACTGTACATGGGCATTATGAAAGGCCGCAGACATCACTAGCATATTCATAACTACATGTAACGCCTACAAAACAACATTTATGCCCTAGTACTCTGCAACACCAGAAGGAACATTTAAGATCCTAAACCCTCCAGCTTTACCATCTATATTACATACAAACATCCATGATCATATGACAAAAGAACAGAAATAAATGTCAAATTTAATGATTTGCCATAACTTCGAATAAGTGTTGTATAATAGTAGATACCACACCAAGGGTTTAGAAGCAGACACCAGCCACCAAAACATAGCTTGGAAGTTTTCAACATAGTTTTGCTTAAGTTTATGATACTGCGAACACAAATATTTCTCAAATTATTTTAGTTAAGAAAAACCGATAACATAAAAATGTAATATAAACGGCACATAAAGCAAAAGAAAATAGTTTACTTTTGACGGATATCCTATGAAGTCAAGTGACAACACATATGTGTACAATACATGAATAATACATACCTATATACTGGAATGTCAATGAATGCTTACTGAGGAACAGTATATTGAATTGAAATATATTCGCAGTGCTTCTATACATAAATAACATAATAAATAACCTAATACGCTAATATTAGTATCGTGAAGAAATTTAAAAACGCAGTAATAACAAACAGGAGGTTTATACATATAAGATCCCGAAAGCTCCTTTATGCTTTAAGTGTTTTCCGGTTAAGGAAGAAAATATCTACTCGGCAGTTAGCAAATAGCAAGTTATTACATAAACAGAAAACCCACACTCACCATCTCAGCTACTCCACATGACGAATCCGGGGGCAAAAAAGCGCTGAATGTGTTATGTGCGAGCTTTATAAAATTACGTCACGCTATAGTTGATTACATGTAGTTAGTCACTATTACTCACAGTTAATTCATATTTGTGTGGAAAGGAATAAGGGTATTTGTAAATAACCAGGGTCAAGTACCATTAATCTCGGAAGTCGTTAAGTATCGGGAAGATACATTTATTTACGCTAAAAATTACACCATACAAATAAAAACATGAATAACAATCAGTTTCTGAGAACCCGCCTCCTCAAATTACTTAAGCATGATTCTTTGCTTGGTGAAGTGAAATTTGCATGAAATTATAAGACGTTGTTACGCTCACGACACGAGTTATCTGTAATTTACCAGTTTGCCGGTCGGTGCCAATGT
Organism: Lipothrix lubbocki; assembly: GCA_034696945.1. Classification (NCBI taxonomy): domain Eukaryota; kingdom Metazoa; phylum Arthropoda; class Collembola; order Symphypleona; family Sminthuridae; genus Lipothrix; species Lipothrix lubbocki. The sequence continues at coordinate 17,017 of JAQGAK010000550.1, read as the reverse complement.
TTTCAACAAATCCAGAATATATACACACGATGAGTTAGTAGGAGATCTCTCACATGTAACTTCATGCTTTGTTAGTGACATAAATTAAACAGACACTTACTACTTATTGTTACTTGTGGGTCCACCGTTACTTCCCACTTAATTTGTTTGGTTTGATTTGTGCATGCTATATGCACAAAATACTTCTGACTTGTCGCACACTAACCTTATAGATACACTTCCCACCAATACAGGAAACAAGATCAAATGTATGTTTACATACATAAACCTACTATACTACTCACGTAAACGCTATACTTTTTCATAAGCACATCACACATTAATCACAACAACGGAAAGGACACAACCCGATTTATTTGTACAAATATTCTGACAGCATGAAGATCTACTTTCCAGGTACTAATATTATTTTTATATAAAATATTAAATCTGAAGTTCAGGTTTACAAAACTCTGATACAATAATGTGGGAAGACAGAATGTAAACTTTTGCAGATAGCCGCGTACATATTCATTTAATCAAATCTATCATTTAAAAATGTACTATTTTTGGAAGACAGGAACAAATATTTGAGCTGTTTTGTTTGTATAATGTGTATTATAGAGGTATAAAATGAGTATTTAAGTAACGATGTGTTTATTGTTTCTATTGTTATTATGTGGTGTAAAAAATGAGTTTTCCTCCGGTAGCAGTACAAATACTATGTAGGCACGTGAAAAGAATAGCGGTTGTGTGATACTGACGGAGTGGAAATCATAATATGAAACTCAAAGACAGATCAGTCGGCTCAAAACCCGGAGAAGAGACTGAGAAAGTACAGAAGCCTCAATGACAACGAGATCAACCGATGTATTTTCATATGTATGATGTACGGTAACAATAAGTATATTTATAGTATATTACACATGAATGATTACAACTACAGATTTATAAGTATAAGCTATCGTCGATACTCTAATAGTAATAAGCCGTAAATAAGTAATGTGTGGTGCCGGGTGAATGAAGAGGAGTTGACTAACACTGAGATAAGCAAAACAGTGCTTAAAAAGTTGTATGTCAATCCGAGAAATCGGTGTACTACACAGACATTCAGTATAAAGACGCAGCCGCATCCTGATGCACCATGAAAGCTTGCTAGTTGCTGGCAAGGCTCTGAGTCAGTGTTGTTATATGCATGCGGAAGCTATTCAAGTATCTTCCCTCCTGTATATACACGGATGCAACATTATAGCTACCAAACTTTGTAAAAAATACTGTGTGAATTTTAGGAATCCGGTATAATTTTCGACCCTGGTGTATTCCTCTTAGAATTATTATATATGAATGATTATATATGAATGAAATTATACAAGTTCAGATTTTATATATAGACACATTTGGAGACACCGGCAAAAGCATCATTTAACCCTGGATGTAAGAATCTTGTAGATGTTCGTACACTGCCTTTTGTATACTACTACCGCTTTTCCCCTGCACAATCACACTCCAGCTATTCCAGATGGGTCTCACATCAAGAAAATCAATATAACCACATAACGGAATCTAATCCAGCTTACAACAGTACACGGTTTGGTTCAAAGCGTATGTTTCAGATGCCAAAATGGTAAAATCTCAGCAGATTAAGACCGTAAATTTAAACATATGGAGCGTGTGAGGTACCTTACTAATTACTAATATTATGTAGGTAAATAACAATCCAGCCACAAAACAACGGCCACATACTCATACATCTAACCTCTCAATAGAGTTGAAAGAAGAATGTATTATTAGAGAGTAAACCACACAGTATGACATGCCCTTTGTCGTTCGGAGCCTTTTGTGTATGTGAGCAGAAATTCCAAACGTTTTTTGTTTGGAACACAAGGGCACCAAAACGAACTATTTGATTCGCCGAACACGATCAGCTCGTGTTAGTACGTGAGTAGCAAGCTCATCTTAATTTCTTGCATTACGACAACCATGCTATTTAACTGAGCTTGCCATGCCATGCCTTTTAAAGGTTTAGAACAAGGCTTTCTTTATATATAATTTGTATATACTATAAGATACACAAGGAATTTGTCACGGTAGAAATCTCTACATATACTTAGCTTTTGCCCTAATTCAACGAGTATTACGAACTACAGATAAAACACAAACATCTTATATACTGTTGTATTACGTCGCTGGCGGTATAAAATCCTTGTATATAGGAATTGGTATTAAATAGGTCTAGCATTTAACTTAAAAACAGAAGATCTTATTTAATGTCAATATATAAAACAAGCCGCCTTGATATAATGTGTTTTGGTTTCGCATATACAAAGCACGCCTGAAGCTGCAATCTCTTATTACAGAAATGCAAAATCCGATACACCACACCGGTATTCTGCACTCCGGATAAAAGAATTCCACTTCTATAGTATAACGCCAACTGAGCCGACTTAGTGCCTAATCTCCGCACACAATAAATACGTGTACAGGTAAACTTTATGCGTCGATTTAAGGAAATATTATGTATAGATTGGTGGTCTGAGAACTGAAAAACTGATTTTTTGTTTGGCTTGCAAAACTTCATCACAGCTATGTATACACAGTAGCAATTTTGATATTTAAGGGTGAAACGGTAAGGAAAATCACGTACCTGTGTTTAATGATCCCTATAAACTGTAAGTAATACTCCACGTAATAAAAATTAAAACTCGGACAAGTCGTTTAAAAAAATATTTCGAGAGCTTGCTTGGAACAAAACTATTTGAAACACGAACTCGGGGGAGGTAAAAATAACAAGCGTGTACGTATCCGTTTCAACAAAGTTGTGCTTTTATATACAAAGAATGCACAATGATTATAACAAATTTGATTCGGCTATGGTGTAGCCCAGCACATGCAGCTATACTGTTCTTTTGACAAGCACAATTCTCTTATCAGGTTTAATGACAGAGTACTTGAACACTTCTTGAGGCTCGTTTTAATACTGAAATCTAAGATACACTATAGAGAATGTTTTCTGTTAAAATGCTCTTGACTTGAGTGTGGCACTTACGATTTCAATGAAGTTTGTAAAAATGGCATATTTGCTCAAAAGTCTGCTCAAGACGTGACTCAGACAAATAGTAAACAGCGAGAAAGTACATTGCATGGGCGTTATAGAGATTCAGCATCCTTTGCATTTAGTTACTATATGTGCATGTATTTCATGAAATATCATGAAAGAGATAAAGAAAGGGAAGTTAGGTTTGACTAAGAATAGAATTCAATGTTATTACGTTACTCAGTCCTTACCTATGAATAGTAGTAAGGTTGCAAGTTAACATGACTTTTTGTGCATGACGGTATATAGAAAGATTCTCGGGGAATGTTCGTCATGACGAAGGCATTCCAAGTTCCAAGTCAAGAAGACACCGGGACGTAGGAGATTCTTGTGAGAAAAGAAAAAGGGGAGCACACCGGTACTCGGCAGGGCATACGTCCGTCAAAAAAAAAGAAAAAATCTGCGCCTACATATACTTACTTACCTTCCCTAAAGATACGATCCCACATAAGCGTTGAAATTTCTGTAGTAAAGATTCCCCCAGTACTTTTCGTAGTAAAGCCGGCATTATATATAGCTTCGTAAGCTTCACTTACTCATCAGAATGAAATGTAAACAAAGCACTGAAGCATACGTTAAGATCCACAGTTGGCTAAAACAGCACCCTTTACCATCGATTTTACTGTTCAACAGTAATAACTTCTAGATAACCCACACTTCAGAGTGCTTTATTATGTACAAACAATCGTCCCATTATTTTTCTGGAGATATTTCTTGCTTCTGAAGGAAATGTATAATATAGGTTATTAGAAAATCAGAAATGAGCCTCCATACAGATTTTGTGAGCATCAATGACCTACAACGTCATTTCACATAGCACGTCCATATATATACTATAGCGAAAGGATTTACGCAATTCTTTGTTTAATTACGTTGAGCTTTTGTCAATAACAAAACAAGCCTCCATTGTTAACACTGAGTAATGTGTCAACCAGTCAATTTTATCTTGAGAAAGGCAGTCGTAGGCTTTAAACACATAGGTACATGTTCTGAAAAAAGAGGTGGGACCGTCAGCACTCAAAACTGACAACTTAGCATCTATAAAACATTTTAGAGAGGTTGATAGTTAAATCATCAATATTTAAGTTAAGGAAATTAATTTTGTGTTATAGCGATAACTAGTTACATGCAAATGTAACATTATCCTCTGCTAATAAGTGAGCATTTTTACCGTCTTCATGGTATATGGAAACTATGGCTCTTAAATATTATTATCTAAATCTAACTTAAAGTCAAGGTCACTTGTTCTATAAAAGGCTCCTAGATGAGAGGTGAACAGGTTTCCCCTTGCGATAACCCGGGTTTAAGGAGACAAAATTGGCTATTTTTCCCAAGTTGGTTAATGCAAACATCGATTTATTTTCTTGTGTAAGTACGTCCCAAAGTTCAATAAAGCATGCTCGCAGTTATACCAAACAAATTTTTGCATTGGGGCATCGTAAGATATAATAGCTTCATTAAAAAATTATATCTGTGCAAAAAAAATTAAAGATAAATTGAATACGTTTATTATTTCTGTATTATTATACTTACAAGTAGTTTCATTAAATTGTTTAACTACAGTTAAAATATTTCATTTTTCCATTACAGTATTCCGTACACAGTGACAACATTCACAAGCTCCGATTTTTTAAGCAGGTCGTCATGAGTCTGATGTCGTGAGTTCAAGATAATAAACGTTTAAGGTAATTTAATACTTATTACGAATTCTTCCTAATCGAAGAAGCAGAAATGCGGAGATTTTATACCGTCAACTGCATAAGCAAAAATTCCAATGCTATGTATATCATCCAAAAGTTATTTGCTTACAACTTTTTTAAAGAAGTTACGTCATCATTCTATAGGGAGTGAAGTGCAAAATACTGAAATTATTATTGTACTGCCTGACGAATGGTACTAAAATACAATATGCATTTATTTAAGTTCTCAATAAATTCAGCTATACGCATATAATTACGTGGGATGGGTTCAGTAACACGATGATGTAAGAATTATTAGCGATTGCCAATGGTGGAACTTATGCTTAGGCAAACTAAATTAATTTATACGTATAGACAGGCTTTATTTTTATGAAATATTACGAGATCAAGGGTTACATCACAGGAAGCCACAGTCGCATCACCACTTGCCACTTCCACTTCAAGATTGCCGAGAATCCGAGATACAAACGTATGAATTTGGACGTATGACAACATTGATATAGGTAATGCGGTTGGCTTCTATGTTTAATGGCATGCTTATCCAAGGCATTCTTCATTACCATTATTGACTATGAAATTACGATGAAGACAAGCAGCGTAAGATGGTCTCACGACTTTTAACACGAGCATGTTTTTTTGTTTTGGATATTATTCATGTCCTCGATGGTGGTTAATCAATTAGCAAGATTTTTTCGGTGAGTTCTGCTAGTCTTTACGCTGTCTACCGGAAAAGTTTAGTGTCACGAATTGTCTTGAGCCAAACGTTTAACATGTCATCCATCGGAACCCGAGAAGGGTTAACTCATTTCCGTACGGCATGAGCCCGACAGAAGTGACACTATTTGTCGGGTATATTATAGCCATTATGAGTGATGCCATGCCAAATATGACACGCTATTCCCGTATCAATGCCAAGTTTAAAGCACAAAAGATGAACTGATTGCGGATGAGGGTGAGGGACCCAGGTGAGACTCGAATGAGTTATTAACACTTTCAGCCTTCTCTATATATATGCCAAAATATATATAGGTAAATGCTATATAAATGTTCCCCCAAAATTAAAAAAAATCCCAAAAAGTATTAATAGAAATAAACAACTTTGTACATCTCAATCCCAAAACGCTCTTTTGCAAATGAATTTGAAATTATAACTTTTCTTTCAAAAGACCACAGTTTGTTTTAATAAGTATTATATTATTTTCTTTATCATCATATACATATTTCTTCTTAAGTAGTAAAACTAAAACTGAAAAATCATTAATGGTATACTTCATTATTAGACACACTTGATGACTTACATTACATATATTCAAGTGTATGAACATTCCAAATCTCCGTACGTTTAGTTTATAGGTACACGTAAATTACGTTTATATATATGTAGTTGCAGTTTTTTTAATTTTTTTTATATTATATTTGTTTGTGTTTATCTTTTCTTATATACCTATGTATAGTTGTGCTTGGTAAAGGCTGTGATGATTAAAAAACAAAGTTTTCTTGTCGTGAGCGGCCGTTTTAATAACATAATGCAGATATTAAGTGAATACAACAGCTGAATCAATTATCAATGCATCAACTAACACATCTAAAAACATTTGAGAAGGCCATTTGAATGCTACTTGCTACTGAATGCATGCATATGACTTAAATTGTGCATAATAGTTAGAAAATAAAAATTGTATGGGCTTCGAAGTAAATGTGCTCGTCCTTAAACTAGTAAAGTAATAATGATTATGAAAATCATTCGTAAATGTAATTTATAACGTATATTACTATAGCATCTTCACGGCATATATAGCTCCAATAATGCTGATGTGCAGTGGCAACTGTCACAAGCAAAACTTAAATCGTAGTTAAGACACGAATTTTCCAACAGCAAAAACCTGTGCTGTGTAGATGTATAGGAGGTTCAAAAAAAGTAAGTATATGTCAGGAGCTTGTTGTCAACGACAATAGCAATTTCAATACAATCTAAAACAAAATTTTGAATGCTAGTAGATTCTGATGCTATGCTATAACTACGACACTGTAACAGTTAATACAGACAATTTTGTACGACCGTGGAAAACTTGTGTGTCCACAGTTGACAATCACAGTCACTTATTTATATGAATGGATCTTTCCTGACTAGAGCACTATATGTTCGTATGTAAATGTTTTCATGCTGTAATGTCACATAAAATTTCATGAATACAAAAGGTAAGGACTCATGGTGATAATTTTGTCAGGTTGGTACTGAAAATGATTGAATTGTAATAATTTCAGAGCATGGATATTGTTTTATTAGATTTTTTGCGAGACTCTTAAATCCTGACCACTCACACAATTTATACATCTGTTAGTTTAGAAAATACTTTCGGTAGTGTGACATGACATAAAGTAGTAATACTTCATGTATCTGTACATGCATTTTCTCAACGTTATTCAAGAAAATATTGTTTAACCTCATAATTGCGTCATTGTCTTTAGCTAAAGAAAGCAATACCAATAAACTCATTATTTACATGCGAGCATTCCATTGACAATAAATAAATAAACTACATAAGTGGAACAAATAGTATGTTAACGTCCCGTTGCACAACACCACAACAAAATCAGCTGTAATAATTCTTAAGTACACCTACAGGAATTTCACTTAGATACACTTACTACAATACTTGTTTTATTTTAAATATATGTGTACTGGTTAGATTCACATAAATGTAGGTCAAACATTTAGGACTGTATTTAAAGTATTAAAAAAGATGTAAACCGAGCTTTCGTGTCGTACAACTCATTTTACATACCTTAGACTTACGTTAAAACTAATGTACGTAGAAATTAAATTAACTAAATTATGTATAATTAATTATATGAACGGACTGACTGATAAAAGCACCAGTGGAACCCGAATAGAATTACTCCATTGTCGCGGTCCACAGGGAGACCGTCGGGTAAAATGCCACGACAAGTGCCACAATGAGAATCAACACAGGGAAAGAACAACAGAAGAATATCTGCAAGAGAAAAATTACACTCAAAAATATTCACCCACATAAACATTATAATACATTATTGTGCACATGATCGCCACAAACTTTACTGCAATTTTAAAAAATCAATAAAAAATTAACACAAATATAACAAATGATACGTGCTTCCATTTGATTGCCCACCTCCTTTCTAGGAACTCTTCCAAAACAATAAAACATCAACAAGCAAACATTCTTCAACCTTTAGTAACTTCCTCAGATCAAGATCATGATGAAGGATGAAAATTTATCAAGATGGCCAGAATAATTACTGCGATCGCTACAGGTATTAAGACGTGTAGGGGACCCTGTTAAAAAAATAGGGCTTCGTTTTACCATCTTTACTAAATTGAAATTTGTAATGACGATGGAACATTCAGGTTTAGTAAGTTTCCAAAAACATTAATTCCAAGTTATGGATTGTATTTACAGCTGCGAGAGATGGTTCCAAAAATAACGTACATACATTATTATTTATCAAGCGGTTAGTATTGTAAATTAAACGTTTCTATGATGAAGTACGAATTTACAATTGTCTGAAAACTCTAAAGGGGCAATCAAATTCTAAATATGAACTGTAACTGACGAATCACAACACAGTACTTATATTCTGTTATAGCACTGTGACTGTGACAGACTTGTCGTCATTCAATGCTTTCTTCCAAAAAAATGTTCAAACAATAATAATTAATGAATCACAAAAAATTACGAGCGTAATTAACTGAAGTTCGAAAAAAAATTAAGAGCAATAAGTAGTACAAAGCGCAAAAAGCCATTGGTAGTAGTTATCACTGTTAGTGAAAATATTATCATTAAGTCAATTTTGTTTAGATTGAAGCAGAATCTTACTAGTTTAGACTGGTTGTGAATTATTTCCTGCTGCGACTGTAACTCCGCCAGCTTCCTCCGAAGAGTAGCACACTCCGTAAAACTGTCGTTATAACTAGCTTTATAAGTAGCCAACTCCTCTTCCATAAGCATTAACTGCAATGGTTAACATAGCATTTATCTTTATGAAATTAATTATGAGCTTCCTTGTTTAAGCTCCCACTTTCATGATATTCTCAACAATAATTTTCTTGTAAAATTCATACAAGTTCCATCTACGTACCTGCTCTTTTAAGGCAGACGTTTTAAAACTCGAGTTTCCATCAGCAAGTGATCCATGGTCGCCCGTTTCATTTTTAGCGAAGGAAAGATTATTTTTTACGTGATGCGCACTGAAATTATTGACATAACACATTTCGTATAATACATATCCAAAAAATAGCCAAATACATTGTTAAATGTTTTCGATGAGTTTTCGCATACTGATTTTCGGTGCCTGCATCTTCTGTTGCCAAGCTATGCAGAGTTTGGCAAGCTACATCTACTAAGACGGATGTTTGATTTTTATTACTGAGATCACTAAGCTGAACCATTAGTGTTTTTATCGTTTCATCCCGTCCCTTAGAAATACATTCCAGCGAAGCGATTTCTCCTAAAAATACAAAAAATAAGAGGTCACCTGAACAGGTTAAATGGTCATAAAATTTATTGCTACTACACATTGCAATATTAAAGTACCTTTAAGTTGCTCAATTTGACTCTCATTTATGGCAGCATTTTGTCTCATACTTTCTAATTTTTGGCGTAATTCACAGGAGTCTCGTTCTGAGGAATCGATTTGGCTTTGAAAGTATTCTATTCGTGACTGCAATTCCGCATTAGTGTCCGATAAATTGTCCGCTCCGTCCTGATACGCCTAACCAACAACATCAGTATTAAGAACACAGTACATAATTACTAGATAAAGTATAAAGAGCATCATTACCTTGACTTGTTTAGAGAACTCTGCGATCTGTTGCTGCAAAATCTCGTTTTCCTTCTTCGTCGTGGTATTTTCAGACTGGAGCGTTTTGTTCATTTGCCTAGACTCCTCTAGCAGCTCTTTAAAATCACAATCATATGTTCAATTAAAATATATGTAAAAACGCGTCCAGATACGACATACTACATACATTAAAACAATTTAGTAGGATGCATGAATGCAAACCAGGTGTTAAAACAAACGAACAGAGCTAAACAACCACCACAAAGTAGCACACCCAAACGGCAACTTATAAATGCATCAAAGCAAATATCCAGCCGGTACAGCTAAACCATAGTCACTTCGGAATATCCGCAAAAGCCAAGCGAATACAAATAAAAAAAATAAAAAATCAAACCTCTTAACATTACGAGCTTACAGAGGTTATAACTAATCACCCAGGCGCCTAAAACATGCAAAGGATCCAACAACAAATATAAACCCAAACTTTTTGTGTTCTGGCACATACTACTAGAGTAGTATGAGTTGTATGTGCCAGGTATAATTTTACCACAACCAAAATATTATTAAGCCTATTAAAACAATTCTATCTGCATGTGCAAAACTACTATAGAAATTATTATGCAAATACTTTCAAATCCCTCCGAATTTCGTCTGCCGATGTGATTTTCCAGCTTATGTTCTCCCGGTATTACCTGAAATTGTTTCAAATTAATTAAAAAACATTCGGATCTGACCCAGTACAAAAACAGAATTTTAATTATAAGAAAAACTTACTTCATCACTGATACTATATGATTTATTTCTTAATAGTTCTTCCCCTTGCGAAAAGTTGCGTATTTGTCTAATCTCGACGTCCAACTTATGTATTAATTCATGGAAAAACTCAGATACTTGCACCTTGTTTGAGACCGCCTTGAGGTCATCGATTAGATCTACATAAAGACAATTAAACCATGACATGAAACGGAGCTACACGAATCACAAATGATAAATATAAGTAACAAATATACGTACTTAAAAGATGACTCAGCTTAGATAAAATTTCTTTTCTTTCTATGTCGGCAGATTTGACTTGATTTTTAAGCGTTTCAAGCTCAATAGGATTATCCCACTGAACATTCATATTACCATCTGGATATTCTCCGTCTAAATAGAAGTTGATACATTTAAAAAAAATTATATTTACCAACGCATTAGAAACCAGATATTATAATGCATACACATCCAACAACAAATTACCTTCTTTGCTGATGGAATCGTGGTCGGTGATAATGTCACTGATTTTAACATCCGATGTTTCTTTCGATATATCCTCGTTATGGGGTACCTACGGTTAATAATATACTTTTATAACGATTACAAAACTTTTGATTCTTTTGTCGGCCAATTTTCTTAAGCATTACCTTCGTGGTTTCTGCATCAATTTTTGCCATCAGTGAATCGATAACCTGCTGCTTACTGTCCAGAAGAGTGTCTCGTTCTTTAATTATACTGTTTAATGATTCTACTTCTTCTTTGTACTTGGTTGAGGACTGGTCCATTTCGGCTAACAATTCTTTGGACTTAGTTTCACTTTGTTCGAATTTTTCAACAACTTCCTTAAGCTCCTGGCAGTTACGGTCGAACATGTCTTTTAAAACTGTTTTTTCTTCTTCACTGCTGCTCAAATTTCTAAAAAAAGAGTACACAAATATTAAAATAAACCATAATAAACCTCAACCGTGTAAGTCAAACAACAGAATGCACTGTATCACTTATTTTTACCTTTGTAAATCACCCATACTCTTTAACGCATCCATTCTTTCTTGAGCAGCTTTTCGAAGAGCTTCTTTGGCTGCAACTTGGTATTTTTCTTTATCTTCATGAAGCTGCAAAACTTCTTCTCGCAATTTATCATCAGTCATTGTCTACAGCACAGTATCAGAGCAGAAATATTAACAACAAAATAAAACATATACAATATAATTGCACATACAGTTATATATACTTTTTACCTTATGAGAGGCCTGGAGCTGCCTTTCGAGAATGTCTACGCGAGTAAGAAGTCGATCTTCTTCTATAAGAACCTTCCAGTTAGAGTCAACTGCGTCCTTAGTTGATGCCATTAATTTATTAATTGTTGCTAGCTTATTTTCTATCATTTGTTCACGCTGTATTGCCTCCTACGATACATAACATTTACAGTTGTATTAGCCCAAACTCCTTCATTACAATTTACCTGTATATATTTACCCTTATTCAAATAGTACCTTTATGTATTGGTTGAGCTGATAAATTTCTTGCACTGAAGTAGATGGAACTTTGTCGGGTAAAGTAGTAGAAGAACTACAAAATATTAAAAGCCGCATTTAGAATTATTCAACTTACTACAATTTATCACCGGACGTCGTCAATATTATTCAACAATTCTACTATAAAAAGGAGCCCTTTATTAAATATATCAATGTACATCATTATAATTAATTAAAATTATATTCACCTAGCCTTGGCCTCTTTCCCGTCAGGCAAGAACAGCTGAAGTGTGGCAACTATACAACCATGGGTCACTTCAAAACACACAAATAAAACCCATTAAAAAATCGGTCTTCTACAAATTCGATCTTATATAAATTTTGGCAGGAATCCCACCCTATACTTAGCTTAGTATTATTAAAAATGTCGAACGAGTCAAGAATGTTAGTACGACTATTGCTGCAACCATTACCCTCCAATTTCATAAATAGATACCTCACCTTTTTTATTGAGCTCCATAACGTCGACCCCAAATTGAACAATGTCACCTGAGCAAACCTCTCGGGGAGCAGATTCTTCCGAACTTTTACTAAGACGTTGGTTATTGACGAAAGTTCCATTGCTACTCTTGGTGTCTTGCAAGTAAAACTGAAATAGACAAAGATCAAATCAAACTGACTGTGTTAATACGTGATCACTGTACTTGATTAGGTTCATCGACATCAAAAACAATTATTATTTCATATTCATTACTATCCTTTTATTTATTATAAATACAAAAAAAGCATCTATTCACCTTTCCCATATCGTACCATAACAAGGCATGATTTCGGGATAAAACTTTACAATCGAATATGGCATTATTTGTACTGGGTCGAGCGCGTGCAACAGATCTTCCAATTTTGACAGGTTGCTCCAAACTAACCCCCCGGTCCTGTTGAACAAACAAATACCCATTGATCATCTCCCTCATTATTGATCCCAATCATATCATCCCAATACTATAATAATAATCATGCCAACACCTGATGACAAAGTTCATCAGGACTTGACGAGCTTTTAGGAATTACCTGAAACGGGTGGGAATTTGGCCGACATGTCAATATTGCACGGGCAGCCATAGTATTTTCAAAATTAGGACTCAGAACTTGAGAAAATCGGCAATCTTTCAAAGTAATAGGATATGCAAAACACTGCTGGAGTAACTTGTTTGGATCTGAATTTGTTCGTTGGTAAAATTCCTGAAAGTTAGTAAGAAGGCACAAGATTCTATTCTTCGCCAAACTGACATGTTGACTATAAATATTAGAAATTCACCAAAAATTTATTTTTTAAACTCAGTGCCGTCCTATACAAGCCCTAAGCATTTTTCACGTAACTTATTCATTTGAGCAGACACACACACATGACATTGTAATATTTTTAAAAAGTTTTAAATTAAGACTTTTTAAAGAAATAAATCGGCTCCGAGCCAAGACAAGGCAGTGGCCCTTCAGACTTCATATACAGAGCAGTTGGATAAATCTGAGCTTAAAATCTTCCAAGGTAGAACACCTTATGCCACCTAGTATTTACTCCTATTTATTCCTTCCCCACTGTCAATTTCCCTATAGATCCGCAATGGTCCTCCAACCTTCCCTTTTTCTCTTCACGATTCACACGACAACGACATCAACGCAAAATACTTTTTACACATCGTGCAAACATCACACACTGTACACACAGACTTTCCTTCCCTTTAATCAAACGATTACATTACCGATGTGAAATTACAGAATATATAGACGACCTCTCCCTCATGCCAACATCTTCTTTTTATTTTTCTATACACTTCTTGTCTCCTTGGACCTCGGACAACAAATGGTCCGCTGTCTAAATCATCTCAAGTGTATATGACAAATGAGCTGTAAAAAAAATATTATAAATCCCATCAGCAGCCACACAGCCACCGTTCCTATACAGATCATTCCTAATGCATTTCTTGCCCGAAAATCCTACATTCAAGCAAGCTTTAATGTTTAATAGCTTCCTTGGAAGTATATAAGAATGGTTGAAGAGACAATTATAACTATCTCCACAGCTGCTAAAATGCAAGAATGACTATCAGATCAGTATCATTTTTGAACAAGCAAATAATGTAACTATCTCCACAGTTGCTACAAAGCAAGAATGCCTGTTATATAGCTTGCGAATATTATTTTGAAGGAAATGGAAAAGTGCTAACACAAAAATCCTTTTTTGTATATCTGGATGCAAAATGGGCTAACTCCAAGAGCGTCTAGCTAGCTCCAAAGCGGGACATCCACCATCATTGTAAGTCCACGGTGGGATGACTCCACTAACTAATTAAGTGCCTTGGAGCTGAAATTTTCAATACAAGCTCCCTCCTGTTTCAGTTTTTACTGCAATTTAAACGGGTTAATCTAATAATAATTTAAACATCTTGCACTGAATTGATGGTGGATATCTGATCTTGCATTTACGCTCACATGGAGAAGTCCACCTTGAATCTCCACCGACGATATAGCATTACCAAGACACATGCGGTAGACACTGGAGGATTTCCCCGTTTTACTACATGCAAAACTCAGCATTTTAGCAGCATCAGCGGGATTTTGCCTACAGTATGTAGGTGCTATACTGTGATAATGTAAACAAATGTCAAGATCAGTTATGTCACATAGTCAGTTTTGCATTGGGAAATTTGTGGAGTATCTTGTGTAACTGTACTGTCTATAGTCATTCTTGAGTTTTAGCAACTGAGGAGATAGTTATATTTGCCTCTGTGTGTAAAGATGTTAAGATGCTTGTGCGTTACTGGTTTTTGTACTTTTGCTTTGGTTTACTTTTTGCTATACTTGTTTTTGGTTACTTTTGCACTTTTGCGATACTTTAGGACATATGTATACGTTGAAGTTACTTTTGTATACTGTTTGCGTTACTTTTGCACTTCTGTGATACTTTTGTACGTTTTGTCGTTCAGGTTATACACATACTTCTGTACTTTCGCTTAAACTGAATGCATTGCAGTAATGTAATAATAATGTTTAAAATGTAAATCTGCATGGCATGTGTACACTAACTGAGACAAGATTGTCAATTTTGGCATTCAGCATATTTATGTATTAGTAAGTAACTAATTGTAAGAATACATTCGAATAGTATGTCTATACCTGCACTATGTATATGTGATTGCAGATGTAAGATTCCTGTTCCCTTGTCCCTGTGACGAACTACTAAATTATAACACGTGCGGTGATATTCCGTTAAAACCGCAATTATAGTTACAGCACATAATTACTCTTAAACGAGTGTGAAAATGGTCTATCTGTATATATATGAACAGCTTGTATCTAATTTAACCACGGAGTATAACTACTCAGAATCTCATGTGTGGATTCTTGCAAATTATTTCTGGTAGATATTACATTGGCTGGATAATATTATATTAGTATTATATTATACTAATACATATGCAGGTATTTAACATCATTTACTACATAATTGTGTAAGAATTCCTATTGGAGCCCACAGTATATAATACATATACGATTATTTTTTCGCATCCGCTTTTTATTACGTCCATCGCCCGCCCCACAGTCCCATCGTATATAAGTACGATTTCCAATATAGTAATACTCTTTTGAAGGCAGCATTATAGCCTTATGTAGTGACATGGCTTTACCCAAAAAATTGGCACAATATCAGAGATTATTGCATAATGGAAAAGGGAATACAAAGTAAGAGTGGCTATATAATAGGGAAGTTGGTATTTAATGAGGAGGCTTTATAGAAAACAAAAGCCAGTCTTCATCAGCCAAAGTATAATTCAAAATTCACTTGGCGATACTTTACGTTTATTACTTGTATATAATTTGAGATGTTGTCATCATGACTATACTTATACTTATTGTTTTTAGATTAATTTGCCTTAAGGTCAAGATCCCACGTCACCCCTAATGCTCTACTTTAGTTCCTGGGTTATCAGTCCTAAAGGTAATAATTATTTATGTTGATATTGTAAGTTCAGTTATTTTATATGTATTTCTACCTATAGTGTAGGAATGTATACACACGTTATTTTTTGGTCTGCAATGTTTAAGCATTGTTTCAGGGCTACACTATTAATAATACACAATTTGAAAACACCACTATATATTTAGCTGAGACGAGAAGGAAACTAATAATTATTTTTTGTAAGAAATAATAGTAATATTATTAAAAAGCGAATGATACATTTTAAATAATGCCTTATTCACTCACCACACTGCCGTTAGAAAACATCACTGCATAATAATAATCTAGTGAGTTAATGTGTCACAATTTGGGCTTTTAGGGCTTGATTTCTGTGGCTGAACGGTTACATCATGAATCATGACCAAGTGCGTATATATATGTATGGGGACGGTATTGATGAAAAAACTAGAGCATTCAATAAAGATGGAGGTTATTTAAAGATAAGTAATTATTTAAAATTATATTATATACACACAACTTTAGAAAGAAGGGTTTGGACAAGACCCCGTGAATAATATTCAAGTTACTGCGTCGCTTTAAAGTTGGCTTGCATTGCATTATATGTGATCGTGTAGTTAAGTGACCATTGCACATCTGCTAAATAAGGCTTAATTAACTTATTTTTATAAGGATTTCATACCATCTCCATGCTACATCAACTATACAATGGTGTCCGCCAATATTAAAAAATATGCACTATACGCAATTTAACCTCACTCAATTAAATATTCGTACTTGAGCTTGACATATCTTATGTATATTTGTATTCATTGACTATATATTGCCATATATGAGCATAGAATCTCTGTCGTGTGAAATGCTGTTTAGATCATTATTATAACAGCTGACCTTTCAAACGCTCCCATAAAATTTATTTGATCTCTTCTTAGCGCTATTACTATTAAACTCGGAACGTATGTTTATTTGCACACACATCAACCGTCCAACAGTTATGCATAGCTCATTTGAGGAAATACATTTTTCATTCTTAATGTGAGACCACGCAAATAGACGCACTTGAGGAATACCATGTCCTTTTGAGATATGCTATAAGGAAAGCAATCAAACTTCTATATCCTACGATATTGACGAAGCCAAAAAATGTTTGCAACAATGAACTTTTTTACAATTCGTAGATTTTTTTAAATGAAAAACATTTCATAAATGAATT
>JAQGAK010000549.1:0-67338 GCA_034696945.1 Lipothrix lubbocki | reverse complement strand
AAATAAAGGAAAATAAATAAATAATAGAAAATAAAGGAAAATAAATAAATAATAGAAAATAAAGGAAAATAAATAAATAATAGAAAATAAAGGAAAATAAATAAATAATAGAAAATAAAGGAAAATAAATAAACAATAGAAAATAAAGGAAAATAAATAAATAAGAGTCTATAGATAAATAATAACTCCAATTTTCTGTTAATGACCATTGAATTTAAAATTCACATCCCAAGGCATTTGAAATAAACCAGTTTATTTGAACAAGATGTCGACAGGATTGTTGGAGTTAACACATCTTGCATTTAAATTGAAGGTAAAAAATTGAGATAACCAACCCTCCTTGCACCCCAAGTAGCGATACGGATGATATGTAACATGCAATCAATAACAAATTGGTATATTTTTTGACGTAAAGTAGAAAATTTATTTTTATAGATTCAGTTGTACAAGTTGCAATATGTATTCATCAACGATGATTACAATCATATTGAGAGATCATATTGAAAATTATTGGTGCTGTTTTATACACAAATAAGTACCAATTTCCTTAAACCATTAATAATTATTATTGTTATCGTCTTTGGAACAAATTATTTATATTATAATATACTAATAATTCATAATGACATATTTATTATGAAATAATTCTCATAAGTACATATATTTACAGTTATACGCATTGTCACTGTGAAAAACTGGATATTTTATAAGTACATATAAGGAGTCCATATATGCTGACGCTATGAATTTATGGATGTCATTGGTTGCACTTTACAGCACGTCCCTGTTGTGAAGCGTAAAATTTACTAATACACAAACCATTTTAGGTATTATTGTATACCAGTAATACAAACATTTATCCGAATCTCTTGAGAGTGAGTCACACTTTCGTGTTATATTAGTCATTTGGTGGTAATTAAATAAACTGCTCGCATCATTTCATTCTATTTTTAAACTTTACATTCTACCTGTACATATATCCTTAATCCTTACATCAAGAATAGCTATTATTAACACAATATAAGTATTATACTTGTTGATTATATAGCTAAAAGCTAGTAGAGCCATTCCTGAAATATCGATTTTTGTATATGTACAACTGTTTAATCAATAATCAATAAAATCAAATAATAAAATGCAAATCTCACGGTAATTATAGTGCTATTAAACCGTACAATTTTTAGTGTTTTTACATATGTACAGTTAGTAAAACTAGAATCTTAAACCTTAGTACACTGTTTCTTGGTGTTTAACCTTATTCCCGACAAGATGAAGGGCCACAAATTTACAACAAAGATCTGGAATCTCTTATACCGAATCCATTTTAATTAATGGATGTGTACATGGGACTAATTTTAGACAAACAAAATTATCTATCCCAATTTGTCTATTATCAGACATATGAAAGAACAACGGCATAATGACATAAATTACGATGTAGGTATTACATTAAATTCAATTGTAGTACTGGCTTATTAATACTTAACAGTAGAAAAATAAAAAACTAGGGAGTTAATTCTGAGACAAAGATAAACTGAGAAGGCAGATTGAAGTAAATTAATACGAACTGTGTCATAACGATAGAAGAATGAGGAGTTTGCAAAAAAAAACAGGTGTCAAATGTGAACACAGTTTGGAGGAATAAATAATACAAAAAATACAGGATAGTTCTAATTTCTTTCTTCAGAGGCCATATGTTACTGCTACATGTTAACTGTGTGCAAAAAAGGCACACAAGCCCATGGTATTATTATAAAAATAAGTAAGGGAAACAGTAAATAAGTAAGTAAAAACGTTACATTTCTGCCCTTTTGGGCAAATTTTTCACACAACCCTAACCATGTTCAAGTATGCTCTGTTTCTTCAACCATTACTTACAACAATAGACCCTTTACAAAAAGAACTGGAGGGATTCTCAGAAATACAATTTGTATGTATATGTAACTTATGTTTACAATAATTTACTTGTAGATTCATACAATACACATAGCCACTTTTGCCGACACAAAAACTACCTGTGGCAAACAGGAAAATCTATAAATTCGCATGTTATAATTGTAAGGTATCTTACTGGGTATACCAATGGAACCATTCATAGCTGAATGTCGGATGTCGGATGCAATGAATGATATCGTCAAAATGTGTATGTAAAATATCTTTAGCGTAGAAGAGATGAAACGTACATTGTGGCCACTAATCCAACACATAGACCCGACCAAAGTATAGCCCTTCTCATTTGCGAATCTGCATCTGCTGCAGGGAACTGCTCGACTAGACTTCCCTGCAAAACAAAAGAACAAAAGGAAATCAATAAGGGTGGATGAAGGGAAGGGTAGTTTATGCGACAAGGCAAGCCTTTGTGCAAAATTTTTACGACCGGAATACTTAAAAATTACGAGGGTAAAATAGAAAGCGTACCCATCCTCCACTGTCACGAACGAAAGGTATCACATGTTTGGTAACGTACGATGCCAAGTATCTTATTACTTCGTCGACGCGGTCTGGGTTCTAGAAAATAATTCCAACGTGTATACTAATGTAATAAATTATTTTTCCCACAAAAATACGCAATTCATAAGCCATTAACACACAAATGCTTTTACAGATTTGCTTGATTACTTACATCTCGATATTCCCTGGCGAGCCGAACAGCAAATGCAAATAAACTCACAACTCTTCCCCAGGTGATTCTCAATTCACAGTCACCAACTTCATTGTTCGCATTTGCCTGAAAGGTTTAACACAAAATAAATGTTAGTGCAATGCAGCCAAATATAAGTTGAGCACACATGACGGGCAAAGATATTTTAAAATATTAGCTTATAGTGCTGAGGTTAATACTACCTTGATCATGATAATTAACTATGCATATGCATCTCAAATCTCATCAATTTAGCTGAATTAATCATCTGTAAAAATTTATAAGGAATGTTTTATATAAAAAAATCATACCTCGAATAGTTCATTGGCCACCGACGAAAACATGAAATAATTGGTGACTTGTATCCGATTGATCATTCCATTGAAAACTATTAAATGCTTGTCAAGGATTTCAAAAACGGAATTACACAGCGATTCATAAACTTCATCCCTCACGGACGCTGGTACGGATCTTTCAAGAGCTAATTCTTGGACAACTAGATACGAAAGTTGAAGTCCTGCAACAGAAAAATATTCAATAATGAAGCATTTAATAAATTAAAAACACGGGTCTAAAGTTATAAAAGTTGTTCATACAATGATGTAAGTAATGTATTAGTAATAACTGCTATAGATAATAAAATAAAATAATTGTTCTTAAGCTCCTTCTATTAAAATAAATCAAAAGATTTACCCCTTGCTGTTACGGGGTCTTGCTCCTCCGTCTGGGTGGAAATATTTCTTCTATCATACCCAAGCATTTCTTCCCCATTTAATGTCTCTTGCTTTTTAGATGCAATTACTCTGGAAATCCTGGAGAAGAACCCACCTGTAATGATAGATTAATAATTCAAAAATTAAAGCTCGTATTTTAAACATTTGTAATGGCAGTATTCAGAATGAATTCATATACAAAAAGAAATACAATAATTAAATTTATTATGAGTTATTCAATTTATTCACCCCCGTTTCGATGCTCCTCATCGTAAAGCCCATTGACAAGCTGACCTCGTCCATTTAGTCCCCCCACAATCGCCGAATCTACTGAATCCTCTTCCTCTGTTTGTGTTCCCGTAGAAATGTCTTCTTCGTTATTATGCATCTTCAAAAATTAGGCTTATCTTATGCCCGGAGAAATCACTTTTGTATAAATCAAAATGTCGTCAAAGTTTTCTCCACAGAAGAGAACTACTTTCCCAAGCTTAACTTATTGTTATTCGCTATTTGTGCACAGTGTTTCGTACAGCAACGTCAAGAGAAACGTCAATAATCGCGCCAGGAGATGCTCAAATAGCTGTCAAAATTAGCACTGTTCCCTACATCCACACGAATCACTTTGTTTATATAGAGGAGAAATCAGCAGAGTTTGTTAACGACAATGACACCGTTCGGAGGAAAGGCTTAGGTAATTGTGAATGTGCACCAGAATTCCCACGACCCTTTGCTCTGTCAGAGTCAAAGCCAAGTCTGAGTCTGAGAAGCCTAAATTCCACGGACAGTTTTTTATCCCGTCCTTTGTTACTTCTTACCCACAGAGCTCTTCTCATGTAGCAATATAGTATGCAATGAGATGTGAATAGTTGTAAGATGCTTTAAAAGAAATCTTCCCACAACAAGGACCCAAACCAAGCACTTTGTATGTACAGTATCTTACATTCCTTTCTTTTTATACACACTCTCCCATATATGCCTACAAGAAGATATACCAGCAGGTTGTTCAATCTCCAGCAGATGAACTGAACAGAGAGCTTAAAGAAAGAAAGAGAGAAGTTGCTTGAGAGAGAGAGAGATATCCGGGATACTGCTTGAGCCCCTTAGGAAATATAAATTGGATGGAAGTGCGTGTGTATATGCATGTCAATATATTATGCTTAAAATGCTTAAAACAGTATTTTCTGTGTATGTTAGTGTGCTTAAATGGAAAACTGTGTTTGTCCGTGTGCTTTTTTGAACGCATGGATCCTGTTGTGTACTTATATGCCAGTGTGCTTAATACACGGGAATCGTCTATATACATATGTCATGAGCATTCAGCATGCTTAAAAATACTTAAAATGGGAATGTGCCCGAGTGAGTCAGTATATTTTTCAGTATCTATATAAGTTTAAATGGGAAAATGTGTCAGATTCTTTAAAGGGGATTGTGTGTACTTAAATGGAAGTATGTATATAGGTACTTCAGTATGCTTAAAACGGTTGGTAGTATACTTCAATTAAGCTTCATGTGTAGGGTACTTCAATCAGTGAACTTAAATGGGTATAGGGGAATTGAGAATGTCAAGATCTACAAATAAGAAGCCTTACACTTACGTATATACATATACGTAAACTTATCAAGTCATAAAAAGACTACAGACCTCTCATATACATGGAGAAATAAACTCCTACTACTACCATACTACTATACTAGGTATATAAGTCCAAGGGGAATATGGTACAGTTGTGATCTCCAGCAACATGCATGCCGCAGGAGCAGGAGGAAAAAAGACATGGAAAGACACAACTTGTATACACATACAATACATACATATATTTTTGTATACAGAGGAAGAGGACTATAGGGGAGACTTGTATTATACATGCGGGAGATGCATTATAGATGTACTTTATACTTACAGAAGATCTATATACAGTGTGAATCAGGCATGTCAGGCATATAAGGGAAAGGCACGAAGGCAGCAGTCGCAGCAGGATGTGCGTATATAAGTGTATCTAAACGTAAAGAGCATCTATTTTTACTTTAAGCACATCCAGCATGATTCGGTTGGGTAGGTGGAAAGCGGATGCGGACAAAAAATCCTGTCGGGAATTTCTCAATGAAATGAATGGGATATGTGGTGGTGATGGTACTGATGGTGGTGGTGGTAGTGTAGTAGTACAGTGGTGTTGTGATGATGTTTGTTATGTTATGTTGAGCTGCTCATCCAGTTGCTTTTGCTTTTTCCTCAATGTGCTTCATATATACCTTTAATACACAGATGATACATATCGTCGGCGCAGGGTCTGGTGTATTTAAAAGTACCAATTTCCATGCTGAAGGGATAGGAATTGGTACTTTAAGGTTCTTCAATGTTCATATTCAATGTCCCAAAGTACCAATTTCCATACCTTCAGGACAGAAGTTGGTACTTTATTATACCTCGCCGACGATGTGTCTTTACTTTTATGATTATTATTGCCTTCATGCTTAAATGTGAATGTGTGAATCCTGCCCAGAGGACTGTGGAAAGCTGGAAGGAGATATTCTGGAAGCCTGGAGGGTAGTTTTTCCACGATAAATAAATTCACTCCAACCTGTCCAACCCTGCTTTATGCACCATCTACGGTTCAGGCAGAGCTCCACTATGTCTAATGGAAGGATGTAGGTGTAGTAAATCGTGTTGAAATTCGCTTTAAAGATATTTTTCCCTGATGAGCGGGAATCAGTATCGGCGGCATTGCGAGAAGGAAAGTTACATACGTCGGGACTCGAGACCCTTCCTTCGACCAAGAAACAAAGTAAAAAGGATGATGATCAAGAGGATTTATTCGGCCGGGAGGAGGGCTTTATAACTTCTGTCTCTATATTTATTTCTCATCCCTTCCATCATTCCCTAATTTCGGAGTCAGCGGTAGTCCTTCGCAAATTCTTCCATTTAAGTAATCTAACAATTCCGGCAAGTATAGTCATTACCAAGGTAAAATTTTGCTGTTCTTTTAATATTTGCTTAATTGTTGATGTAACGATATGTGTTAATTGCGCTTTATAAGAACGAAAAGGTATGATGTACATGTTGTGTAAAGGTGTGTTGACACTATCATTATTGACTCTGGGCTTGTATTGTTGTGAATCAAGTACTTCCATGTTAACTGTACTTAAGCAAAGTTGAGATTTAATTAAGAAAAATTGTTGGAGATAAATTGCGGTTTTTGTAGAATATTCTTAACTTGTGGGTTTTATTGTGATAATGTGCTTTTTGAATTGGCTGTGTTTGCATGTGATCGTTTTTTATTTGGTATTGATTTAAGATGTTATAGATTAATTATTGTATTTTGATTTAATATTGATTATTGTATGTACCTTGGATTCTAGGATTCTAGAGCGCTCGTTGGGGATGGACGTAGAAAATCAAGTTGTGACCCCTCCGGAGGAGGAAGTGGTGGAAATCAAATCCGAGGATGAGAATGAGTCGGGCGACGACGTATGTGTGCTTCTCTCGCCATTATCCACCCCGACGGGGAAGTCACCCTGCACGCCTATCAATGGTCACACGTCTAGTCCAGTAACATCAACCCCGGCATCGGTGTCGAAGAAAAGGAAAAGACTGAGCTCGAAGGAACGGGAGGAACGTGAAAAAGTAAGATCTCTGGTGGTGGTGCTGCTATTACATTTCTGTTAGGCTTATGTTAAGTATATGTCTTGAATTTAATTACGCAATTATTTCGTGTGTAAGTATATCTATATTACCATAATATAAAACGTGTGCCGGGCTGCCGGGTATAAGATGATGATCTGGTATAGTTAATGATGATTGTGAGATTTTGATCCTGCCCAGGTTAATTTGTTATAATTTTTAATTTATTAAGTATTATTCTCTTGTTGTCCTTTAGCACCGTGCGGAGAAACGAGCTAAGCTAGAAGAGGAGAAGCAGCGAAAGGAGGAGGAGAAGAATAAGAAAGAGCAAGAGAGGCTGGCAAAGTTGCAACAGAAGGAGCAAGAGCGCCTGAAGAGAGAAGAGGAAAAAAATAAGAAGGAGGAAGAAAGGAAGAAAAAACTGGAAGAGATTGAAAAACAGAAAAAGCTCCGCGAAGAAGAGCGTCAGAAGAAGCTTGAGGAAGAAGAGAAACGAAAAAAGGAAAAAGAGGAAGAGAGACGCCAGAAGGAGGAAGAAAAGAAAAAGAAATTAGAGGAGGAGGAGAAACGGAAAAAAGAAAAAGAGGAAGAACGCTTGAAGCGTGAGCAGGAGAAACAGCAAAAACTAGAAGAGAAGGAACGTGAAAAAAAGAAGGATGAAGAAAAGAGGCAAAAACAAGCTCAAATGTTTACAAGTTTCTTCCAAAAATCCCCAGGCACGAAAACTACGCCAAGGAGAGTAACTCTCACCCGAATTTCCGATTGCCAACGTACCGATGGAGCAGATCTGAATGACTCTCATAGTGGTGATTTGTTCGAGAGCAGTTCTAAAAAGGATCGTAATTTATTTAACCCAATGATGTTCGAAGTCAAGTCCAACATGGTTTTGGCTCCTGTGGTTAGGCGAAAATTGACACCAAATGACAAGAAAAACTTCGATAAAACCGTCTTAGCACTGGAGAGCAACGAAGAGGATGAGATTATGGAAATTGAGGATCCTAGTTCACCTCAATCTTCTGGGAATTACTTGACGCGTTTGAAACAAAAGGGTGGAAGAAAGTACAAGAATTCCTGTAGTTCAGTTGAAGCTGACGTTCAGATAGTTTCCCATACCATCATTGAAAATCCCAAAGCCCAAGGTTTAGTCAAATGGAGATATAAATTATTACAATTTCATACTAATAATCGACCTGCTTACTGGGGAACTTGGAAAAGGAAACCGGCAACAGTGATAGCTCGAAATCCATTTAAGCAAGAAAAGGTACTGATAATCCGTTTGGTTGTAACTTAGCAAACATGCAATGTAAGCAATAGGCAATTATAAACGTTGGGTTCATTTTGCAGGATCTGGACTATGAATTTGACTCGGACGACGAATGGGAAGAAGAACCAGAAGATGGAGAAGAATTGGGTGACTCAGAGAAAGAAGACGATCCAGAAAATGAAGAGGAAGAAGATGATGAGGAGGGTTGGCTAGTGCCCCACGGTTACATATCTGACGATGAAGGTAGCGTAGACGAACATTTAGATAAAGAAACATTGAAAATTGAAGAAAAGAATTATTTCGAGGGATTGAAGAAACAAATCAAGGTACGTGTTTTAGATGGTTTTGGATTGATTGATAAATTTTGAAGACGCTTCCTACAACGTTTTACATATGAATCACTACTTTTGTAAATGTTGTTCTATGTGTTCTTATAACAGTTCTATTAATTTTATAGATAAAACTACCTGAAATCCAAACAGCTAACTTTTCGGAGTTCAGAATAATATTCTCGCCACTGCGGAAGAAATGGAGAGAAGTGTGCGCGGCCAAAGCCGCAGAGCTGAGCAAGTTGGAACTTAAAACGGATGTAAATATTGTATCTTCGTGAAGACATTTTGGTTCTTCGCTAGGAGATTGAAGTGTTACATTATTCATCGGCATTTTATTTCTCGTTACTTTTTTAGAATTTCACTACGGACCTGGAGAATATTAGTTGTAACGTTTCAATTTGAGATTGTTCTATTCTAGCATGTAAGGAGTATGTATGTTTCGGAATGTTTATTCATATGAACGTAAAAATATTTCATGTACTAAACTAAACTGGCAGTCCATTTTGGTGTTCGATTTTATTAGTTATATCATTCGTCTCAATTTTCAGAGAATAAACCACGTTTTGCCAATTAGTTTCATATTTAATGCGGGTTGTGATTTTGCATAATTTTGATTCTATCTACAAATTATATATAGCTATTGAAGTTTAGCAGATAAATGTTACATTTTGACGATTTTGAAACTAATTTCCATAAAAAATCCAACGTTCTTTAAAGGTATCGATCTAGTAGTTTCAACCATATAATCACCAAAATGAACCGTGACATCCACTAGGATGTACATATTTAAAAGAATACCGAAAAGGCGAAAAGTTCTTTCTGTATTTCCGTTGCTCATGTCCAAGAAATAATTAATGTAATGGGACTACTTTGAGCAAATTATTTTCACATTCCGTGACAAAGACATCCCCTTCAGAATTGCCAACCGATCTATAAATACTTGAAGAATTATTCCCTGGGGAACTATTTTCCACATGCAAGTAACTGTGGTGCCTATCTTTTAGGTAGCTATGATTCAATGGGTTACTGAGACTGAAACACAAAAGTATGATGGAATTCTCGACGAAGTAACGCCAGTAACCATGCTCATCTATAATCAATTCGATGCTTTTCCCCATAATAAGAGTGGCGACAATGCGATCTCACTGACTGAAGGCATAGCTTAACAGCTATGCTTTTGTTTTTCTACATCACAATTCCGGTGACTAAATTAAAGAAAGCAAATAACAATTTATTGTACTGAATTTAACATTAACTAACTAAATCAATAATTCATTCGAGTACAGAAAGTACATCAAGTATTCGGAGTTAAAAAATAATTAGTTTGCATTCACTTATGAAGTACCTAGAACTTCGCCTCGCAATCGTCCAGCAAAACAACGTCTACAAATATATGCGTGCAACATGGTAGCACTAAATAATTCATGGCTTTCACACAGCGCAAAACAACTACTTATATTTTCAATCATATGTTTTGAAGATGCATGCTTACAATAAATTAGTGGCTACTGCCTTATACATAAGTATATAAATAATATTATAGCGAAACTTTTGGTTTTGGAATGTAAAACATAATGAATAAACAGTAATAGCAATCTTAACTGAAAGCGCAAATTCATCGTTCCTTAATTACGTAATCACTGTATTCGAACCCGGGACACTCCCCCATGTGTTCACAAGGAATTTTGTAGGTCGTTCCGTTACTCCCCCTAGTTTAGTAACTTCATGCAGGCAACCAGCCAACCCTTTTATGTTTAGCTAATCGAACGTTCACCATTATCGTCACGCAGGGAGAAGCTCCTTCTTATCACTTACGATTAGTGTGATACTTATTGTACGTATAAAACAAAAGACGCTGACTATGAATATATGTAAAACGATCGTTTTCGAACAAAGTTGCAAACAGTGGATCATTATTACTACATATTATTATACCTTATTACATTGAAAAGATAAAGTTTCCGAATGGAACACGTAAACTAAACCCTTTCAATCTTCTTATTCTTTATTATTCTCGGGTTTATATCTATGTATGTATAACATGATATAATATGTACGCCCATTCTTAAAGAAACGATGTAATTCGGTGAATTAGCGTGTAATGTGGGCACAGGAGGACATCCATACATGAATGCAATCAGGCTTCAGTCGTTCGGAATCGCCAGGTACAAGTAGGAGATGGACAGGTTAGTGACATTATCTTGATATTCATCGTTTCCCATTACTCACATGCAGGAGTGAAGTGCAATCAGAGTAGAAGAGAAGAGGATTTCCATGTAATAAGCATATTTTCTTACGTTTTATTAACCCGGACCCGGGCACAAACTCTTTTTCATGCGCCAGCGAACCGAACGAAAAAAGGATTTTGACAACATTTTCTTCTGCAGACGAGGATTAAAGTTTAATTCAATTATTAAACTCCATCCAGAAGTGTATAAGTATAAAACATTTAACGCTGAGCTCCGTAGATTTCCGATCTCATTACAACTAACAATTTATAAGTTGGACAAATACTACCATACTAATCACACCTACCTCTGCTCTTTATTTCATTGAAGTATCATACCTGAATTTAATTTTTTTGGCGTCGGGGGTAAAACTGAATAAAATCATTTTATTGTACAAAATACCTAATTAAAAACTAACAATATGGACGTGAAACTTGTCATAAAAGTACTGGCTGTATTCCTAATGGTCATCCTCATTGTAGCCTTGGTGAGTAAAAATTCAAAAATTATGTAAAGATTCAAATTATTTTAGTCACAATATTTTAGGAAGAGCTTTTAGCCCCGTCAGTAATCAATTACAGCCACATTTGAGGTTTAATAATGAAATTATTCTTTGTATTTTATGGACATTTTTCAGATGATCGTAGGCTTCCAATTATTAGCGGGTAAAAAAGATAAGAAAACCTAGTTAAGGTGTCTTAGACGAGTTGCAACACTTAACTCGTCTCCACTGACAAGATATTGAGGCTGTCTCTTTCCGTCCGTTCGAATCCAATTGGAAAGATGTACGATTATTGGGGAAAAAAGGATAATCACAGGAGATTTCTACTACAGTATCGTTAAAGAATAATGATTGTATATTGATTGAATTACCATGTATTTAATTTATTTGTTCGTTTCATGCAAAGAAAGTACATTGAATAACTTACATGCTACGGACATTTTTAACATTAGTTTTTAGTTGGATCAAACGTGCATTAAATCAATAACATAAAAATCAGATTAAAGGTAATACTTTACAACAAAAATAATTATTGAGCATAAAAGGAAAGCATTTATCGCTATATGTAATAATTGCATTTTTTTAAGTAAATTCGCTCCAACATGAGTATTTTCCTTTCATAAAAAACTATCGTAACCAGAAACGTTATACGATATGCAAACTTCAAAGCTGATAGCTTACAAAACATTGGCTAGTTATTTCATTGTTATACCGGATATTTTTAGACTAAGAGACGATCATAACTTTTGAAGAAAAATAGTAACGCCAAGGCATTTTATTATCATCCCTGGAGTGAGTGAGCAACAAATGATTACTATTACCGGGTAGTGGACATCAGTTTTCCTTTGCTTTTCCTAGAACCTTCCTTCTTTGCACACGCATATGACCAAAGAGCTGAGGAAACACTGCAGAAAAATAAAATAACATTATTAGTCTCCCTATATTATTTATCTATTCTATTATTCGTCCATTCATTTATTATTTAATAATTGAGCTATCAGAGGGCTTCCAATAATGTCAATATTTTACGTGCTCTATAAATCGAAAAGTAAACTATGAGTTGGCTAACGTAGTATGAAACCTTAAAGTTAAACTAAGAAAGAGTTCAAAATGCTATTTTATAACACAAATTCTATCATCAATTACCTGGAATGTACATGAGCATTGCACACATTAACATATGGTGGTAGTTAAATGTCACGTTATACGCATTAGGCATGCGGATCGTCCAAACATTGTGCTTCTTAATGTAATCCAGACTTGCATATATAGCCATCAGTTCTCCAGTAACGCCGAGAGGATATAGGATGTAGAAAAGGCTGTATCTGTATTTCAAATCAAACGCAAAATTACCAAAACGAAGAAATAATCCAGTTACAATTGATGTGCTAACTGTTGCATACTTACCGAAGCCACTGAATAATGCTGGCCATGCCAATCAAATGGAGAGCATAGTAAGAATACCGGATAACCTCTGTGACGGTCCAACAAATGAACAAAAAGAGAACTCCGATTGATTCAGTAGCAGGTGGAGCCAGATCCAAACATCCCCAAACAACTCCGAGTCTAGAAGCCACTTGAAAGCCCACAATGATGAAACTTGTTGGAGTAAATCCCAAAATAGCATGGCCAACCTACAAGAGTAAGTACACAGAAATTCCAAAACATTTTCTTTACAACCTACATGCAGCCATAATTAACAAAAATAAAGTTATGCGATCTTACCTCCATAATTGCAGCAGACTGAAATATCTTCAGAGGTATTTCAGTCGCAGCCCAAATTTTGGCGTGACCAGTTGTTAAAGCTCCATTCACACCATCCGAAAAAAGGGCATTCAAGCCACGATATCCAACGAAGGCCCATCCCAAGGTAAGCACAACATTGTAAATTACTAAATAAGCTTTCACAACCGGACTTAATGTCTTTGCCATGGTTTTTCAGGTAAAAAAATTATATCCCGTAATGAACTATATTAGTTGTCTAATTTAGACTCGTCGTATTTGGCCCACTTCGATTTGCTTTTAGGAACAACAATTACTCCAGCTCCGAAGGGTTGTGCACTGTCGTTGGATAAACAACCAGAGTTGTCAGTCTCACCAGATTCGTCAAAGAAATCGTCGTCGGACCAGTCAAGTTCCTCAAGCGCTTCTTCGTCCTTCTGGCCCTTAGCAGCGTTTAGCTTCTGAACAAGCTCCCTACAATAACTACCGGTTCCCTCACCGTACACCTATATATAAATTGCACAACAAAACACACGAATTAAACCCATTGCTAATCACTGAAGCCTTACTTACACCTTGATGCAAATGATATTGCAATTTAATACGTTCAACATCAAATTTAATATTCCTCAAATTACAAATTAGGAAATATTACAGCTCAGAAATAATACATCCTATCTTACCTTGAGAACACTTTGTTTCGTATTACAAATTTTGCAAACCCACTTATTGGACTTCTTTACGATCTGAACCTGAAAAGGAACAAAAAAATGTACACCTACGTAATGCAAGTCGGAAAGTACAAAACTTTTTTTTTCTAACAACGTAATATATCTAATACCATTAAATTACAATTATATAGGTTGTGAAACAATGCGTGCTTCTTTATTGTATGGATAATAAAGATTCCAAGGAACAAGCTATTAAATAATTAATAATTTTAAGAAATTGCTTTAACTGGAAGAGAATAAACGCTTTTTAACAGGCAGGCCTAATATACCTATAGAGTACTTATATTACTATATACTTATTAACTTGGCTAATGTTTCCACACTGTCTGTCAATTGCAATATTACAGTAACAATGAGAACGGGAAGTTCTAGAGGTTCTTCATAAGTTCATACATAGACAAACTAGCTTTACAGTTCGTAATAAGAGGTTCTTCTTATACATATAGAACTACATAAGCTTTCGAGTTAGCAGGTTCTTTACAAGCGGATGAGGATGAGGAGGTCCCTAAATATATAAAACAATATTCAAAACTTATTCAGCAGCTCTTTCATTGACAATCCCATTGTTGCAATAATATGTACAATTTAATATTAAAGTAATACCGACCAGCAGAGAAGGCCTAAACCGACGTAAAGTAGTGTAACAAAAAATCTTCAAAGACCTGTTTGTTTCCCAATCCCTATAGCTTGAGGATATAAGCCAAAGGGACACACTGCAATTCTACAGTACAACAACAAGTAAATGAACGAGTTTTGCTTAGGTTTAGTTAAGCTTCGTTAACAACCGCATATAGCAAGAAAGAGCTGAAAGTAAAATATTCTCCAAGCATATTCACCATTCAATCTTACTTAAAATCATGATGATGATCATACGATTTCTGCTCTATAGTTACCTAAACACGAGTTACCTTCCAGCAGAGTCATGTCATATGAAAAGTACAAAAAGCACTACAAATACTCTGACAGCCGACAGCTCTCTCGACGTCTAATTTAAAGCTTATAACTTCTAACCTAACCCTTTCCAATTTACAATGCTATTCGTTTCTATATTACATTAATATACAATGCTTCTGCATTGCAGCGCGAAAATATTTACATAATGGGGAAATCAGAATTTTATGCAACTCGCAACTCTATAATTTCCACACAAAATATTCTCACAACCTCCAATAATGTTTTAATCTATGTACCACTGATATAATGCAACAGTTTGCGTAATTTTAATGGAAAAAAAATAATTGTGGGAAATTTATTCTTTACTTACCTGAAAAAATTTACAGCCGACGCAAGACACCACGTGAACTTTCTGCGCCATTTGAAGTTTCAGTTTGAACTTGAAATTTGAATTTTGCCGGTTCTTTGGATTGGAGGAAATAATTTAATTTTGCGGGAAACCAAAATTACATTGCACGTTGCTTGATGGGAGTTGTTGACGACCTGTTATTTGGGAAAAATGAAGGGTCAGTGAGAGGTTAATTAAAGGGATCAACATATTTTCAGGTATTTTTCGGTTTTATTGTTGTACTTTTCTATAAATTTAAGTAAAAATTGTGTAATTTTTTAATGTGGCAAATGTTTGTTTTGCAAATTGTGGATTTTGTGCTGAAGAAGTTGAACACGTGCTGGTTAACTATACTTAATTCTTTACATTTAATGATTTAATTATTATTATTATTAATTATTATTTTGCTATTAAAGTAGACTAGAAGCTAGAATTTACATTTGTTATTTGGAGAGTAGTTAACATTGTTTTTTATGACCAAACATTGTTGAAATATAGTATTATTAAAAGATTTTGTAATAATTATTTTTAACTTCCCCAGGAAAGGATGAAGGTGAAAGTGCTAACTCGAAACCCGGACAAATACCTGCGGGAAACCAAACATGACTTGCATAAGCTCCCGAGAAATTATGACCCGGCGTTGCACCCTTTTGAAGTACAGCGGGAGTATACACGGGCCATGAATGCCGTGAAACTTGAAAGGGTATTTGCTAAACCCTTTGTGGGGGCACTTGATGGGCATGGGGAAATCATCTCTTGTTTGGGCAAGCACCCGGATCAAGTCGCGTGGCTTTTCTCTGGAGATGCTGATGGTGTTGTAAGTATTTAAATTCAGGAAAACGCGTTTATTATAATAGCAAACACACAGGCAATGTTACACATGTCAATAACTAATTAAGGTCATTAACTATATGAAATCAGCAAAATAAATAAAGGTTAATTATGTATTATGTAACAGAAGCATGTATGTTTGATTCTGCAGGTCAAGCAGTGGAACATTGCAAATAAGAAATGCATTCGCACTTTACAAGCGCATTCCGGGTATGTGAGGGGAATTTCGTTCACCGCGGATGGAGCAACTATGATTACTGTGGGAGATGACAAGAACATACAATTTTGGGATTCGTGTCTACCGAACTCACTGGAAACTGGAATTATGGAAGCTGCAAGGCATTCAATCCCTACGAAGGTACTGATAACTTGTATTAATTACGGATATGTTGTTTACGAGACCTTCTGATTTTGGGAATCAATAAATGTATCGCTATGTTTTTTTAATTTTTTTGTAGTACAACCTGATGAGCATAAGTAGCCATGCGAAAACAAAAATGTTTGCTACTTGTGGGGACTCATGTTTACTTTGGGAAGCCGAACACAGACAGCCGGTGCAAGAATTTCAGTGGGGAGTAGACTCTCTTCATTGTATAAGATTCAATCAGTCTCAAACTAATGTTTTAGGTGCGATATGAAGTTTTAATGCTAAACGGGTGTTCAAATAAAGTATCCCGAAATATTAGTAACACAAATTATTGTTTTAGCTGCTTGCGCAAGTGACCGAAGTATTATGCTGTATGACATTCGAGGAAGTAGTCCAATCCGGAAGGTTGTCCTAAGTCTTAAATCAAACGCTCTATGTTGGAATCCGCAGGAGCCGTTTGTTTTTGCCGTGGCTAACGAAGATTATAAGTAATTGATTTATATTTTGTATCAATTAGCTTAGTATTTTTGAACAGAAGTCTTGGATGTAATAATTAGATATTAGATTATACTGTGGAATAATATAATCTTTGTGTTTTTTTATTTATTCATTTTTATATATGTATATTTCAGCTCCTACGCATTCGATATGAGACGCCTCAAAAATCCCTTAAATATCTTCAAAGATCACGTAGATGCAGTTGTAGATTTAGATTTTAGTCCTACAGGAAAAGAAATCGTGACTGGAAGTTGGGATAAGACTGTCAGATTATTCGAAGTAGACAAGGTGAGTCTTAACTTGTATAACAGTAGAATAAATTCGTGTATGTAAATATTGGCCTCATAGCCCAATATTTATCAACAGTTACAACTTTCGTAGTATTAGTTAAAAATTAGTACTTTATGCAATGGCCATTGTCATAATGTACTATTAATATCTTTATAGGGACATTCTCGCGAGGTTTATCACACAAAGAGAATGCAGCGCCTGACAACCGTTATGTGGACCTTAGATAACAAGTACATTTTAACTGGTTCTGACGAGATGAATATACGTATATGGAAGGCCAAGGCCTGGGAAAAATTTGGTGT
The DNA here is from genome assembly GCA_034696945.1 of Lipothrix lubbocki. Classification (NCBI taxonomy): domain Eukaryota; kingdom Metazoa; phylum Arthropoda; class Collembola; order Symphypleona; family Sminthuridae; genus Lipothrix; species Lipothrix lubbocki. The sequence continues at coordinate 50,015 of JAQGAK010000549.1, read as the reverse complement.
GGTAAGTTACATATGGAAATTAATGACCGTCTTATCTCAACGAAACTACTCTTCACATTGATAATTACCTTAATGAATTCATACAGCTCAAGTCAAGAGAGAGATCTGCTCTTAATTATAATGAAGCCCTTAAAGAAAAGTTTGCGTCGTTTCCCAAAGTCAAGCGAATCATGCGACATAGACATGTTCCAAAGCATGTATATCAAGCTAAGAAAGAGCTGCGGATTATCAAGGACTCAAAATCACGAAAGTACGTTTGTATTTTGTTTCTACTTTATTTTATCATGCTTGGATTACCAGTTTGTAATCTTTACTATAAATAGTATACATAATTACTGTATTATTATTTAAAATCAAATTTGGGTGCACCAAATTCACAAACATGTTTCTTTTAGGGAAGGAAATCGTCGTGCTCACAGCAAACCTGGAACTGTTCCTGTTGTTCCCGAACGAGAGAGGAACATTGTTGCCGAAATGGAATAACTATACTTGGTGTATTTACATTATTTTGGCGAATGTACATTTTGTTACAAGATTCTAATAAACTCCTAATTTGTTTTAACAAAAACCCGCTATATGCTAAACAGTTGAACAACTACAGTTCTCATTTCGTACCTGCTCCTCATGAATGCAATATTCTTAGTCCTCCCTCGTAGTCTTAACTTACGATTTGTTGTTTTTACTATAAGTTCAATTAAAAGTGCTCAATCTCATCGCATAAGATTGGACAAAACTAGATTAGCTAATAAAATCAGTAAATCATTGGTATTAATTGAAATCGGTAATACCATAAATAAATCATTAAGTGTAGAAAAATGTCAGCTAGTATTGTTGCTGCGAGACTGGAGCTTTTAGATCCCAATCCGGACCCTGTGGAATTGTTTAACAAGTACAATAAGGATTATTTCAAAGGGAAGTTGAAAAACGTCTCCATAAAGTGGAGTGCCAGAATGACTGCAACGGTTGGCCAGTGCATGTTCAAAGGGAAAAGGGAAGGTTGCGAAATTAAGTTGTCGGTTCCATTGTTGGCCCTCAGAAGTCGGAAGGATCTCATCGAAACTTTGCTGGTATGCTTCTGATTTGACATTTCTACCTGAAAGTCTATTGTTTCATGTGCCACAGTTAATTACATTAAAATGGATTCCTTTAATTAACAGCATGAGATGATTCACGCCTACCTGTTCATTGTCGACGGGGACAAGGAAAGGGAAGAACATGGACCAAAGTTTCTGTCCCATATGAACAGAATTAACAAAATATCGGGCTGCTGTATTACTGTGAGGGCCTTGATACATATTGATATATTATTTATACATATGTTATATAATATATTGCATATTATGAAAAAATAATATTGTCTTATAGTTCAATTCAAACTTAGATTGTGAAAGTTAACAAGCCTTTTTATATACACAGATCTACCACGATTTTGAAAATGAAATGGAGTACTTCCAATCTCACATCTGGAAATGTAATGGACCTTGCAGTAAGTATTCATCCGATCAAGGAATAATCCGGAAATCCGTCAATCGACCTCCAGGGCCTTCTGATTCCTGGTGGGATGAGCACAAGAAGGCTTGCAAAGGAAAATTCATAAAGATTTCCGAACCCACTTGGAATCCTTCCACCTTAACTTCGCCAACCTCCGTTAAAGTAAAGCAATAATAATTCGTAATAGTGAATATCTGATCAAATCAGAAAAATGAAGTATACCTAAGTGGCTGTAATATGTAATCTTCTACTAAAATTACGTAACAACCCATCGTCTGGAATGATAACGATAATCATTTAGTGTAAATTACATCTCGCAATATTTTAAATTGTAAATTAGCATTTAAAACAGTAGATCTGTTTTATAGTTCCCGTACTAGTTTAACTATAATTTTTAACCATTGATTTTAACTTTTAACAATAACAATAAGATTTTAATACATTTAGATACTACTGGTAATTATATATTTTCGCATTTAAACGTTTCTTGGAAACCAAACGTCTCCGGGTAAAGATATAGATTTGCAGTTGGTACGCGCTTTGATTTTTGTATACATAAAATACACCAAAAATACTTTAAAATTGTCAAAATTTCAGTAACAAAATATTGAAACTACATAAGCTTTATTACACATTTTAACAACATTTTATGCACTTTCAAGCTTTTTATTTTTATTTTAGCATTTACATTACGGAAAATGAAGCAATAAAATCAATTAAAATTTAATATAATATATATATAATAATTAATTTAATATATATAATAATTTATAATAATTAACAGAACTAATTTAACAAGCATAATCATTTTTAGGTAAAATTCATTTAATTGTGTTACTGTGTCGAAAGGCAAACACCATAGTGGTGTCAGTGAAATAAAGTTTCTTTCTCTCTCTCAATAATATCTTTACATATAAGGATTCATTTTTATTTAAGTTACGGGATCAGAGTGAAAACATTTTTTATTCTGCAATATTATCTTCCAATCGCTCAAATTCCGACTTTCGTAGGGACATCTGGTGGCATTAAAACACATGCAGAAAGTTAAAGTTTCGACGCTTTTTATCGCTACGAAGAAAATAATTTAATAAATTCTAATATAATTTATTATTTCCAAATTAGCATTATGCATTTTAATTTAAGCTAATTGGGAGATAATACAAAATAAATACAATAATCGTTTGTGTAAAAATACTTTCTTTGCTAGCGTTTTCATTGCCTTTTGCAAACCAAAATCATGGGCAGAATAACCGGGAAAGTCAATTTTTGTATGAGATGAGATTGGAGCTGAATTGTGAATTGGCTGAAGCAGGAGGAAGAGAGACAGTAGGACAAATAATGAATAGATAAGGTTCTTGTATTCTCAATAAGTTCATTATTTAATTTGTTAATCATTACAATTGATAAATCATCAAGGCTGCAATAGCAGTATAAATAAGCGTAAGTTCATTTGATCATAAGATTTTGGTAATTTTATTTATATTTACGTAATACATGATCATTATTATGAATCTCAACATATTTTTGTATCTCCCAACACAATTCTATTGCTCTTATCTGTATTTATTAGAATTCTGTAAATTTCTGTAATTACTTAAAATAGACTTATTATATTTGTTTTCAGCTCAAAATGCTGTCAAGATCAAGAATGCTTTGCACCCGAAGACTGATGTCGTCGGAAGCTGTAAAAAAGGGCGATCCAAAGAAAGTAGAAGTTCTGAAGGGTGGGCCAATTGAAGATGCTGGGAAATTCCCGGGTAATTATTTACTGCCCTTATTTTTGTTTCGGTGGAAGTATAACTGCTTCGCAGTAATCTATTTTATTTTTAAACAAATATTTTTGTGAGATTTCACAGATTTCATTGTTGCAATATTGTGATGTAGAGCAGATGGATAATCTGTGTGAATGTACAACAAATATAATAAATTGTAATATTAGCCGTGCCATGAACAATAATAAATTAATTTTTATTATCAGGAATGCCGCTACACAAAGTAAACCTCCTGGATAAACAATTGTTGGTCTGGGCTGGGTACTACAAGACTAGAGACGATGTGCCTCCTAAAGTTGAGTAAGGGTAATTTTGATTGACTAGATTTATTAAAAAGTACTCATATTAAAAATATTTGGTGAATCTAATTTTGCTGTTTTATATTTTTATAATTTTAGCCACCATCAAATTAACAAGGCAAGAGACAAGGGAAGAGTCCGAGGTACTTTTGTGATGATGGGTATATCCTTTTTCGCCTGCATTGGCATGGCATGGTGGGGAAAGCACGATCAACGCCAGGGTAAAAGTATCGCAGGGATGAATCAAGAATGGCATAGGAAAATAAATGAAGACCATCAACGGAATCAAGGGAAGTAATATAGGGGGAAACATTGTAAAAACTTTTGTTAGAAATTAAATTAGAAATGTCGTACATGTGGGATTGAAATCGATATAAATCTGTTATTTGCAAGTAGAAATTACACGTTGCAAGTCTACTCCGTACTTGGTGTAATATTTCCGTACGTAATTACACCTAATTCTGCTACCTGAGGAGTCAGCGCAATATTGAAAATGATGTAAATGACATATTGGTAATAGTCAATGCAATGGGGAATACTTGAATTGTTGAATATATTTGAACTTAAAAAGATTTATTCAGATTCATTAAAGTGAAAGATTGTAAATAAAATGTGTTGGTGAGATTCCCCAGAATAACAATGACCATATGATTGAAAAAAAATGTCCAGAATAACATGGAGAAAAACTTATTGTAGAAACTTTATTAAATCTTAAAATTGGGCTACAATAATAATAGTAATAAATTCTCTAATAATTGGGAACACAAAAAATCATTGGGCAATCTCTGCAATAGGCACCTCATACCTTTATTAATTTATTGCCATTATTGCTCTATAACATATTCTACGTACCTTTCGTTACATCGTCTTTTTAATCAGTATGAACTCGAGTATCTAAAATTCGGAAGCTAACATTTCATAATCTAACATTTATTGCCTCGAGTATCATTGCGGATTTTGTAACTGTGGCTTGTAGAAACTACGGCAGCGTTCGTTGTAAATTTTTAAACTACGGGCTCGGACAACTTCTTCCACATTGACTTGAGTTTGTAGTTCTCGTAACTATAATAAAAATAATTACAAAAAACAAAATATTTTATCAATCAAGTATTTCATTATTTGTTTTCACGTGATAATTAATATTATATTATCAAGATTATACGCGCAAATACCTTCGTTTGTTCCCTTTTGAGAGCCCTGAAAAGTTTGTGATCATCGGGATTAGCTTGCTTCTCTTCAGTCAATTTTTTAACTTTGGCCACAGTGTAATCCACGCATTTATTTAAACTGTCATCCCTGGACGCGTGGATGGCGACAAGCTGCGTTTACAATAAATTCACGTATATGACTAGCATTCAATAACAATTGTGCATTCCAAATTCCTTATGACCATCAAGAATGACAGTCAAGATAGCCAAAGATATAAGCTGTTTAAAAAAATTAAGGGTAATCACAAAACAATTACCTGCTCAAACAAATCCTTGCAAGTTGAAGTTGCATCTACTTTAGCCGCAAATGACTGCGTCGGTATGGATGTATTCAAGGAATAAACTATTCGGTCATCCACCAGCCTCATATTCCTTAGGGTTTCCTAGAATGTCAAAATAATGTATTTTTTAAATAAGTTTCAATATTTTAAAAAAATTTCCATTTGAACACATAGTAAGTACATTTACATAAGCAAAAATTTGACAAATGAATTCATCAACCGATAAATTCTGATCGCCATTTATTAGGTTCCTATATTCCTATTAATTAAAATATTTTTCTAGTTCAATTTGTTCAATCCCAATTAAACCGATGCGATGCCATTAATGCCATACAGTAATTAATTATTATAATTGTAATATCTTTAAAATAGATAGATAAATCATGAATCTTACCAAAAACTCGCTCAAGTCTTCACAAATACTCATATTGTATGTATTAAAGTAGAAAATAATAGTCTTTAATAATAAAGCTATTTTTGGATTTTGGACGGTTCAGTGGCCTTAATGTAAATTTGATCTCCAAAAATACAATTATTTAAGTATGTCAATTGTATTGTTACATGTGTATAGATCACCGGTTAGCGGGTGATCAGCTGATTACTTTAAACTTAACCGAATTGAAGTTAATCAACCGGTGGAAGTCCACATCTGCTGGAAAAATTGTGTTAACAGAAATAGATTAATTAATTGATGCAATTACTCTTTGAACCGGCTCGTTAATCTAGGATATAATATATGTAACTTAAAACATCATATTTATTTGTTATTTCAATAATAAATAACTAAACAGAACAGCGTGTTTTGCTGTTCCCTTGCACGCTGAACATGTGTACCTTTACTGCTTTCCACATGTTCTAAATGGGCGGCAGAAAGTGAGGTGAGATGTTCCTGAGAAGCAATAACAAGCTAAAAACATATTTTATTTTCAGTCTTGAATATTTTAGTATTTTTATTCAATGTAATTTAAATGAAACAAAAAGAGAAAGCAGAGAAACATGAAAGAGAAAGTACGTGGTCATACATATACTGGCAGTGGCAGTAGGTTATAAAATTTGTGCTATTAAAGTCAAAATGATTAAATATTTTTTTGATATTTGAATAATTTAAATAATCATTAGTTTAAATGCTATATAATTGTTAAATATGAAAGCGTATGCTATATATTAATGAAGAAATTAATAAATAATTAAAAATTCAATTGCGCTCTATAATCATTTTTTATTATTCAGTTGATTAAATTAATCATTTGATGGTCGCGAGATAAATAATTGAATGAAGGTCTGAATTGTTTTGAAAAGAGGTCAACGTAAACTCAGTATGTACTCAAATTTGCATGCACATCGTTGTAATTTGTAACACAGTCATTATCAGTTGATTAACTTTTATTTTTGATCGCGGGGTGTAATTTGGAGATTAGTATTTTATCTGGTCTTGCCGTTGGTGGCGCGAGTATCGCCGCGAAAGCATTCTAACTCTTGCATACCTCTGGCTCTGACCGACTGATCAGTTCATAAACCTGATCATGTTTTATGTTTTGCATGAGTGCCATATTATGTATATTACATATTGCTTATCATATACTTATACGATTAATATAAAAAAGTTTTGGCAAGCTGTCGTATCCTGGGCTTGTCACAGAAAGAGACGTTTGTTACACTTGCGAATGCGAAACTCATCTTCGAAATACACAATCTTGTAGCCTTGATCTATGATTCCTGAGGATTTGGAAAGCACTTCACTTTTTGCCTTGCACAATGTGGCAATTGTCAGTCATTTCTAATTTCTTACCTGAAGCTGATTTAAATTTTGAATTATGAGCATTCATATTTCCTTGCAAAAATAAAGAATATTATTCTATAATAGTTTAAAAAAGATTTAGCCCAAACTATTTATTTAAATATTAATATTTTATTTTCTAATGGTTTTTTTCTAATATTTATTTTATTTGTGACCATGTTTTACTTATACTTATATTTGTTTTTGAGTTATAAAATATAGGGTGATAAAAAATTTATAAATTATTAGAAGATAAAAAATTTTAAGGAAGAATACGCATACAGGAATACATAATAGAATAGCACATTTGCAATAAAAATCTATAACTGTGGGACGAAAGACAATCTAGTTCTGAACTCCTCGACCTCTGACCTACATATTGTAAGGAAATTATTATTGTTGTAGACGCATGAGTACATAAATGGAAAATCCGATGAGCATGTCATTCTTTTAACAAGCCAGCAAGACGACAAGAAAGACTGATTAATCTTTGCGTGCCTTGTCTCAACTGTTTCTAGAGCATGTTTAAGATATGGTATTTGTGTCAAAATCTTATCTTGATTCCCACAAACGTTTCTCCTGTAACTCCGAATAAACTGAAATAAAATCAATTATTTCATACTTTAAAAATAACAACGCCCTGCAGTTTGTCCCAATCAATATTTCAACAAACCATTCGTTAATTTATTGGCAAAAATGTGCATATGATGATGAACATTATGAATAAATACTTAATAGAATTTTTGCAAACCTTTTCAATAGCCGAGACACCGATAGATATTTGCAGAAAAATTGGTGTAAGTATACAGGACTGATGATATGCATTCTTGATTATAGAGAGTTCCTCGGATCTAAAATTAGCTTTACATGCTGTTTCGCATGCTTTATTTTTGGCAAAGGGGAAACTAAACTGAACTTGAATATTAGTTAAGTTGTCTAGCAAAAGCAGCGAGCATCTATTGAAATCCCTTAGTCACATTTTCATTTCCTCGGTGTTTAGGTTTAATAGCAAATAATGCTGTAAAGACAGCTCTAAAACGCCTGTTGAACCTATACGAAGAACGGTTTATCCACATGTTTTTATACATCATTTTCAAATTTAAGCCCAGCTGAAGATACATGGGAACGCATAAGTTGCAATTTCTGCTGAACTTTTACTACATTGGAGCCGGGTAGAATAAAGTCTTGGCAAATATCTTCTTAAGAAGATAATTCCAAGTTGCATCCTCTTTTTCGCTTTCTACCCACCAGCCAAACAAACAACGATAGTGCTGTGATTGTGTCCGATTTGGTGTGCCCAGGGGAAAAATCTTTTACTTCCACACTATATTTACCATCTGGCCACCACTGAAGTTACAAAAATTGACTTAACGGTGAAAAAGGTAAGAAGATTACAATTTATTAAACAATTGAGGCCAGAAATTCTTTATATTTACGGATCTTTAGGGAACTCAACCATGACACAGTTATGTTCTACAATCATCGTTGTTTTTTGCACTGAACTATATTAAAGTAGATCCTAGAAAAATTACCTCTACAAATTTTTACCTTGGATTAGAAGTTTTGTTGACACATTTTCTATATTTCGCCATGAACACATACTGACAATTTAATACAGTGTTACTACATTTGGCTAAATGTTTACAGTGTATTTTATTTCCGCACCTCATGAACGACACGTTACTATACTCACAACTTTAGAATCCAGGAAATGAACATTTACAATCTCACAATGCATTTAAATCCAGCTGTCAATGCTTCTTCCGGGTATTGCAACCACAGTGTTAAAGGAACTATAAAAAGATAAAAATTTATTTTGTAAATACCTAGATAAAATTTTACATACCCGTAAAAAGTGAAAATGGAGGATCTGTAGTAGACATGATTTCGGGGCAAAGCAGTACAAAATTAATGAGATGATGACATCATTCCACGTCTAGATAATGTTAGGTATATCCTATATCATCCATATCCTACATATGTGAACATAAGCATTAAGTATAAGACAACATCTACAACCCGAAAACCCTGAACTTTTAATCCAATTCCCTGTTGGATATCGCACACTGACAACAACTGATGTCACTGCTTTAAGAAATTGCGGTAACAAACCAACAAGCAGCATTTTAATTTGTTAATTAACTAACTATATTGGCGAAGCCAAATGCTAAATTCCACTCTTCTATATAGCATTAATGTAAAGCTACAATATGCCCCTAATAATTTAATTTTTACTGAAATGTGGTGTGAAAGCATGCATAGTACACATTGAACAGTGTTTAATCCCTGTTTCAGGAAATCATTATTTATATTCATATCCTGTATTCATACACATATCTGTATTACTAATAGTATTATTACCTACATAAGTACAGTATATGGATATACCTATTGACTTTGATTCCTACAAAAACCCACCGAAAAGCAAAACATACACACACATAAATAATTGACAAGGACAATTCGCTAAGTTTTTTGGATCCATTACCTAATCGCATCACAATACACACGGCTAATACAATCAGCAATATAAAGAATGAACAGTGTCAAAAAGTGTGTGCGTATAGTAACAAGGTATGCGCTGATACGTTCTTCAATTAACTTGAACATGTGCTACAAGTGCATCCCTATATGTTTTGAAGCTCTAAATAATTTATAACCATGGAAAGCTTCTTTCTAAACGTGTCCGGAATTCTTATTCTGTTATATTACATGTCAAGAACAAACATATTGGACAACCCTCAGAATTAGAATCAATACAGATAGTGCTTTCACGGTGTTAGTGCTAAAACATTCTACGGACAACAGATAACATGCGGTGAACTAAAAACCTTATCATAAAAATCTAAAGTAGCTACATCATAGTAATTAATTTACTGAAGATGCAAAAGCTATACTTATAAATACTTGGATTACACTTATGTAGGAATTTATCCACAAATAGAAGGTGTTATTTTAGTATGTGTAAGTACTTAATTGAGTAATAGGCAGGTAGCATTGTGGTTTGCCACTGATGCTACAGTGTGGTGGTTAACGTACGTGTGCACATTTCATGTATAATAGCTTCAATATCCATAAAAGATGGTAGATACTTTGCAAATTGACAACTTCAAGTTTGTTATATCGCTTTTTAAATGGACCAAACTAGGTTATACATCATCGACACTACACACTTTAGTTTGTAGTTAACGTTTCTGATGATTGTGAACTTTTATCTTTATGCATACTCAAAGCAAATAAGTAAAGTATGCATACACGTGCTTTTCGACGAGCTCCAAAGATAACGATTGTTATAAACCAAGGCAAACATCAACAATACTTCGATGATTCTCTGACATTGAAAGCAGGGATGAGCTTCTTTCTCCCTTCACAGAGTTTTTTTTTTCATGTGCTATGTGAGAGGCAATATATTCATACGGCGGTAAATACTGAACAAGGAATAAAAATAATTCTCAAATTGAATCAGAAGTGAATAGTGTATAAGTGTATTTCAATAGTTCTACCTATTACCTATGTAGTTTTTTTGTAAATATTCACATGACATTTTTATGTCATTCGAAAAGTTACACATTACCCCGTTCACACATTATACAAACTGTCATCATGTGCATTATGCGTATACACTTGTTGTTGGCAGATGATAATTTGCTCCACTAAAGATTTACCTCGAGTTAACATATAAGAGTTAATTCTACTATTAATTTAGTAATTCAGCAGTACAAATAAAAAATGATGAATATCATTATACGACTACAACACTTTACAGTCATTATTGTATCCAATCGTTTATAAAAAATTTATTGCACTTAATTGTATTTTTTAAATGTTTTTATGCACCTTCATTTTTCTATAAGATTACAATGCAAAGTATTACCGGTAGTGTTATTAGATATTTTGGTAAATCTTTTACTACGAGTTATTAAGTCTGACGAGAATATTAAGCCAGTTAGAACATGTATGAAAGGTTAAACCGAACGGAAATCTCCTTTCTCATGAACTTATAGGAATAGGGTAAGATAGGTGGAAACCGCGGACGTTATCATTTTTATTCTATTATGTTTAAAACTGCAATAAGACTGACTGAGCAGTATTAGGGATTTGCGGTTTTTACAGCTTAATAAGATATTGCAGTAATACTGATAAAGGGAGTAATATACAAGCGACTGAAATAAAAAATTTGCGGCGAGGTAGAAACAATAATAATAAAAATGTCAGGCTCCCAGAAAATTACGTACAAAACCCTTGCTCATAGAAGCAATTTGCTTCCGGCTTCTTTCGTGAGACGATCTCCACGGTTGTCTAAAAGTCTAAAGTTGAGGAAACAATTTGGAGGTAACCAACATGTATACATACCTAGATAATCATGAAATATATCATATAATATCTCCACATATTCTTAAGTAATTAAATTCCTTGTAGGAAGCTAGTAATAAAGTTAGACTATATACTGTTTATGATCAAATGTTATTATATTTGTAAATTTGGTTATTAAATAATTATATTTTATTTTTTAGAGATTTTTGAAAATATACAAAAAAGTCCTGAGATGGCCAGCAGCGATGGACCGGACGATGATGGTAATGGGCATTTAAGTGACCATGAGAAATTGAGTAAAGCGAATGCAGATGGAGCCTTCCCGCCGTCTTACATGGTTTTGCGCTTGTCTCCCACCATCCAACCCGCTTCGGTGTCTTGGCTGGCCCAGAAGATCACTGGTAAAAAACAAGATGGAGGGTCGGAGTTATTGCTACGATGTGAACCCTTCGGTGGAAAAAAGCGTGAAGTAGGTTGTTGGATATTTAAATATTCGTTTTTGTATTATTTAATCCCCTCGAGTAATTTGAGTCAATTTTCAATTAATTTAAAAAATGGTATGCAGTTAAAAAAATTATTTGATGAATTGATTAAAATAAAATTTCAGAGTTTAGTTCTTCATGTAAGTGCCTCAAAATTGAAGTTTCTGGAGGTGGCGGAGTATATCGAAATAAAAAAGAAGGATTCTCGGGGGGTCTTAAGAGAATTTACCGTCCATGACCTAGATAATTTCCTTTATGGCGAAGTTCACCTGGATAATTTATTGACCACCGCGGAGAAGCAAATGATTATACTCCATGAACTTGAGAATATTCGAGCGCAGTTCGATGATACATGCGTACCTGGCTATCCAGCTCTGTCTTTATTTCCGGGCCAGTCCATTCGTGAGTATTCCTGAATTCTCTAATCTAAAATTTTTACATTTTAATAGTTTTTAAATAGCTAATACTCGTTGTACTAGTACGTTTAGCTGGATTTATTAAAAAGTAACAAACTTACTTGAGACTCATTGAGAGTTAGTCCATTTGTTAAGAAAATATTGAAATGTAAACAATCGGATGATAAGTGATAGTGGTATTATCCATACGTATGTTTTTAGTTCAAGTTTACCTTCAGGAAGGCCTGATTACCTCGTTCTATCCACTACATGATGAAACTGAATTGAACCAACTGGGTGCCAAATGGTACTGGGCATTTTTCCAAGCACAACCCTTCGGTAAGACACCCTACGTACTTAGTCTCTTTCTTCAATCAAATTATGCATTGATACGAGAATACAACACGCCCTTCAGAATCTTCAACAAGATAAACAGAGATCCGTTTATGTGCTCATATCATATGTTATACCGCCCTTCTCAAATAATCCTCTTCTCTATAACTGTAAAGTCTCCCGAAGATGCAAAAGACAAACGAACTCTTATGAGTTCGTTGTCGTCACTTAACGAAGTTACAAATATTCTTAATTTTAATGTGGATAACAAAAATATGGTTTTTATTTTACAGAGGATATTCGAAAGTACTTTGGAGAATCTATTGCTCTGTACTTTTCGTTCTTGGGATTCTACACAACATCATTGTTCGCCCCCGCCATCCTAGGAATATTTCATATGTTCTTACCTGAATCCGCCGCATCGCCGTCCATGGCATTTTTTTGTATCTTCAATTTAATTTGGGTCACAATTTTCTTGGAGGTCTGGAAACGGAAGTGTAATGAATTAGCCTACGTTTGGGGAACATTGAGAATAACGAAATGGGAAGAGCCACGAGCAAATTACCGGGGTGTCATGTCCGTTGATCCTGTCACTGGTCGATACCAAGCAAAGTATCCTTGGTGGAAAACCATGGTTAAAGTAAGGAGCGAAGATAATTGACGCAAAATATTATATAATCAATTCCAACGTGTGGATAACACGTTGATTTATTTAATCTAATTGAGTACTTACATTACCAACATGTTAAACTACGCATGCTAGATACTGACTGACGCTAATGTTTTCCAAATGTTCCAGGTGTACATGGTGTCATTACCGATTGTCATGGTGTGTCTACTTGGTGCCTTTTGGATTATGTTGTACTCATTTTGGGCAGAAGAAACGATAATTGAATCCAAACAACGTTATGGCTACAAACTGGCAGGGTTTTTCGTGATGCTGCCCAGTATTGTATATGCAGGTCTCGTCTGGCTAATGAATTTTTACTACCGTCGACTCGCTAATTACCTGACGGAATGGGGTAATAAATCTTAACCACAACCTAAAAATACATATTGTTTACGCAACAAGTATTAGAATTTTTAAATATTGTTACATGCCTTACTCACTGGATTTTGTCTACCTTATATATAGAAAATCACAGGACTCAATCTCAATTCGAACGAAATCGAGTTACAAAATTGGTCTTATTTGAATTTGTTAACAACTTTATGTCGCTCTTCTACATTGCCTTCTATATTCAAGACTTCGAAATGCTGAAGCAAGTACGTGCGATTTTTATCTGGAGGTTTTTTTTACTATTTATTTGGAAATTACTTAGCCAATTTTTAATCACATGGAATGTAATAATTATAATTATGTTATAATTATAATAATTATTATTTTAAACAGCAAGTCACAGTCATGTTGATCATAATGCAAGCCATCAACCACTTTCAAGAAGCTTTGCTTCCTTTAGTAATAAAGAAATCGTACACTAAGGTAAGCCATACATCAGTATTATTTACATTCTAATAAGAAGTTTGTATTCAGAAGTAATGTTAATTTACAATTTTATTCATTTAGCTCCGGGATTTTCTTGTAGTGAGATACCCTTGGAGCACTCGGATTTTCGGTGAAGGCACTGCGGCAGGACACAAACGACCAACAGAAAATAATAACTACTCTCAATCCGACGATTCCATTTGGTCCCCAAAAGCTCTGGGTCTGGTTTGCTTAGACAGGACTGATCCCCGGATTGAGACATCAGCCGTTGAGGGAGAAATGGATCCTTACGAGGTTAAAATGTGGATTTATTAGACATTTGCTGCAAATAAAATGTTTGATGGAATCCGTTAAGATCAAGGGCATTTATAAGCACAGTTGGGATGCATTATTTCAAAACTTAATTTACTGCCTTCACAGGGAACATTCGACGACTATTTGGAGATGTTTATACAGTTCGGTTATGTATTCCTCTTCTCGGCGGTGTATCCTCTGGCTGCATTTTGGGCGATTGTGAATAACGTACTTGAAATCAGAGCGGATGCTTTTAAGATTTGTAAAGTCTTCCAACGACCCACTCCGAAACGTGTGAAAGATATTGGGGCTTGGCAGGTACGACAGTTACTTAACTTTTCTTGGGATGCAAGATTACCACAGTTAATTTATGATGTTATTCTTTTTATTGTAGTATTACGTCTAGTATATGTACTTCATGTTCACCCTATGCTTTATTTGAAAGCCTGGCATGCAATTTTTACAGACATAAAAAAATAGCTGAGGCTTGAGACCGCTGGGAAAATAATCAAAGTTCACACATTTGTTCTTAAGGTTGCGTTCGAAGTTATGGGAAGCATAGCTGTGATGACAAATTGTGCCTTACTGAGTCTGTCTCCCAATCTTCGAAGTTGGGGTCCTAACATGAAACCAGCGGAATGGCTACTCTTATTTGTTGTCATTGAGCATTTCTTACTGGCACTTAAACTCGCTCTTCGAACACTGATTCCGGATGTTCCTAACTGGGTGAAAATTGCATTGGCTCGCCTCGAGTACCAGTCACGTCAAGCTTTAAAACATGAGGTTAATTTCTTTACCCGTTGCACTTATAGTCAGTTACGCTTTATTTACCGATAAATTCATTTAATATTGTCATTTCTTTGAACGCTATATATTTACAGCAAGCTTTCAAAGCTCGGAGGCAGTTAACACGACGTTTCAAGACCATTCATGTGGCCCGAAACAAGAAACCATCAGCAAAACTTAGTTCATCAGGACAAACAACAAACACAACTTTAGTTAAGAGGAAGGCAGCTGTGGCGAGTAGCACGTCTTTGGAAAAATAATATCTTTGGTTTAAATAATTAATATGATACATCGCGTCCGTGTCAAGCCATTCGCCTTAACTTATTGAAGAAATAAAAAAAACAATATTTTTAGTCCTACTGGTTTAAATGGTAACATAAAAATTATTTTTTCATCCAAAAACTCCAAAGACTATATTCGCCAAGTTTCAATAGAATCGGTTGACGGGCTTGAAAGTTATGGTATGATGAGACGAAAAAACCGGAAGAAGTAGAATATTACAGATGGCGCGCTGCCCTAAAATAACACTAGTGGCTTTAGCTGTATAAACTGAGATTTGACAGCTACGACTTTCACGTACTTTTTCTTGTGATGCAAGATTATCAAAGTGATTTATGGCATTCTTTTTATTATACTACTCATGTGTGCACATATGTTTTATTTAGAAGCATGAAATGTAAATTTTACTCCAAGTCTCCGACTGACTTTAAAGTTTAACATGGTGTATTGATAATTTACATAAATAATAAATTTATTATTACGCTCGGGGAGTGGAGAACAATATAGTTTAACAATTCAATTACAAATCGGGCATTGAAAAAGGGACAACAGTCCACGTTGTGTATAATTCGACTTGACTAAATACAAAATCTTAATAATTATATTGCTTCAATTTACTTACACAAATGCCAACAAACACGCAGTATAGACATCAGATCTCTATACTTAAGTAAAACATCCATTTAAATCGCAACTGGAAAACAATGTTCATAGTCGAAACAAAGTACAAATTATGTTTGTGCTTTGTGAATCATATTACTTACATAAACCCACATGGAGAAATTAATTAAACTATAGTCCGCTACAACTTGATAACATATTTTAAACCATTGAAGCAAACACATTCGTGTTGTATAGGGTATGGTGTTTACACAATAATTTTCACTGTCTTACATTATATTCAAAAACTTGGAATACGAAAACTCCAAGCAATCAGCTATTCATCAGTACAACAGGTATTAATTATATAATTTAATTAACATACGTATATACTTAATACTTTAAATTGCAGTGCTGCTTCTGCAATATTCTGCAATAATGGATTTAGATCCCTTCGGTTTTAATCTGCAACTCCAAAAAATCTATACGGGAAAAAGTAGACCCTTAAAAATATTTAACCACGTGTGCATATATGTAATATGTAGAGAACAACCCGGATAGATGTACAGAAAGAGGTGAAAGCTTTAAAGTTCGAAGTCAAAACAACAACAAGTGAAACATAGTAAAAATAATATAAATTTAAATTTATAAATTAGAATGACGAACCAGTAAAAATAATGAAGATTATAACTACCCTTGTAATATAATAAAAATACGATCGTTCATATTTTCGTGTACGTATCACCTGAAATCTTATTGCAAGCAACTGCAATGTACATATACTGACTTACTGACAAAATCAAATTTTTTATCATATTTACGTTAGGAAATTAGGAAGTTTAGACGAAGTACTTGAAAAATCAGAGAAACGAAACGGAAATAGAAATAATTAACAATGATTATCATAAATAAGCACGGAAATTACATACCAAGGATAGAATCTTCTCCATTTGGACCGAGTACTGCCGGTGTTGTATCCATAGGTTCCATAGTTACTGGCAACGTGTTCCCAATCGTAGCTGTTGGAATATTAGTGGCAGGAACTACCGTATATCCAGCAGGTATTTGAGATATACCACCCCTATTATTAATTATTATAGGTCTAGCAGTTAAGACAGTTCCAGGGGGATAACTAAGATTACCAACTACAGCATTAGCTAGGCTAATATTCGGGGAACCCATTCTTAATACTTGAGATACGGGGACCCTTATTGTTTGCGGTAATCCTGTTGGTGTACGAACTCCTAAGATTGTATCCGTAGCAGTTTGTTGTTGTACTGGAGATGGTAAGACTGTCTTCGGTCTCAATGTTGGCATACTTCTCCTTTGAGGCTGTTGAAGAACTGGTCGAGTTAATCTAACAAGGTTGCGATTCATATTATTGTTGTCGTTATTAACAATGAACTGAGGTGCTGCAGCAGTTGCAACTGCTGCTGCGGCGGCTGATTTATTTGCAGCGGCTGCATTCTGTATATTAATTCTTCCACGGACAAGTGCTGCTTCCCCAGCTCTCTTTAAGGCAACGTTATAATGATGATCAATAAAATGATCGAAAGCTAACCGCGTAGGTTTCTCATTATCGTCGTTGCAAAATGGACAACAAAGACCAACCGACCGACGGTTATGGTGGACTTTTAAATGGTTAAAGAAATTCGCTCTGGAAATAGACACGTGCAAACAGAGAACACAACGGAGAAGGGTCTTCACTTGATAACAGAATAATGTTTCTCTGATTTTGGAATGTTTCTTCGCACAGATTTCACAGTATAAATTTTTCTGGGCAAGTTCTTGAGCAGTCTCCAATGAAGGTGTACTAGCAGTACAAGAACTCACATGACTAATGAGCTTGCTGGTGTCACTAAACTGCTGCAAACAGCAACTACATCGATAATATGGGTCTAAAAGAACCTTGTTGCTTATTTCCGGGTGATGCTCATTAAGATGGGCCCGAAGGTGAATACGTGATTCGACAAATTCCGGACAAAGACCACAATATAACTTGGGAACATCGTCTGTAAGGACTTGAATGGCGTCAAAGGATTTTGCAAACGGAATGTCCGGGGAGCAGCGCTTATTATGCTCTTCTAGATTGTTCAAAACCATTAAGGAGCACCTTTTGCATTTGTACCAAGATGTTACTTGAATTTTCGCATCAAGGATCTCTGTATCTGTGACTTCCTTAGCGTGCTTGATGATCATATGATTTCGGTACAAATTGTCACAATTGGATGGGAATGTCTTTCCGCAAGTCTTACATCCCAAGAAGCCAGAACCTCTTACAGACGTTGCTCCAGTTGGTTTGGGAGTAGTAACAACGGTGCTCACTCTGGTGGGATTCTCATATGTTTTCCTAGATTGCATTTTAAGCATTTGTGTACCAGGAGGAGATGTATTCAAATGCCCATTAGTGTTGACCGGCACTTCCTGAGGAGCCGCTTTGGTGATAACAACTGACCCTTGTGTGTTTACTATTTTAGGCGAGAAGTCATCATCCTGATCTTTTTCAATGTCTCCTTTTCCTTTGTTCATGGTTTGTTGATTATGTGGTACGTTTTTATCAGGTGTGATTACAGTTATGGGCAGCTTTGGACGAATTGACACAAACTGTGTGGGAGTTGGATTTGGTTTAGGCTTGATGGCTACTGGTTGTTTTGCTAAAAAGTTAAATAAAAACGTGGTCATAGATTATTATTATAAGTACAAGATAAAACACAGGTACTACAATTTATTAACGCAAAAAGAGTAGTCGAAAGTATAGAACTGGATCCAGTTCCTGTTAATAACATTAGAAATAGCTACTTACGACGTTCGGGAACAGCAACACTGGTGGCACCGTTTCCATTTCGAAGCACTTGTTGGCTAGCAGTTTGGGATGGCATTGAGCTCCTAGTAACCCTTGAAACTGTGACAGTCGACGTTAGTGTTTTCGACAGGATGCTCGGTACCGTCTTAACACCATTATCAGTCGTTGACGCTGAATTGACTGATTTAACTTGAGGTGTAACACTAATGCCCGAATCATTAGAACGCACTGAAATAACAATTTTGTGGATTACGGTTTGATTTTTTTCAGATAATAATGAAAAATTAGTAGTATAATCAATCAAATTAATTACATCTTTTAGATCCAGGTTGTTGCTCCAACATAGCGAATAACGTGGGAGAAGCTACAAGAACATCGGATTCATCATTGTGTGGCTCTTTTCGTTTTCGATTCTCTTCTGAATCTACGTCTTCTTTGTTAGGTGATGGTAATTTTTTCTCCTCTTTGAATTTACCACAATCTTGATTGATTGCTTTGACAAGAATCAAGAACGGAGCCGTGAAGTCTTTTTTACTTAGGCCAGAATTTAATATTCGATCAGGGAAGTCTGTGCATAACAAATCATTTCATTGTATTATTATTATTATATTTTTCGTTTAAGTATGCATAAAAAGTATGGATCAACTTACAATAATTATCATCGCTGTATTTTGCCCTTAAAATACCATTCATATTCAGAGATTCTTTACCCTCTGAAAAAAAAACAATTTTTGTGATTTAGCAAGACTGTAGTTTTCTTAAGAATAAATATAGAAATAATTGATTTTGATTTAGCTAGGTACTTATTTTTTGTGACCTCACCTCGAACTTTTTTGGCATGGTCAATAGCTATGGTTTTCTGTAGAGTCTGCATCACGGCCTTAAAGTCCATCATAACCGGCTGTTCCTCCAAATTCAGCATTTCCGGCGGCACTCCACCAGTTTCTAGCTCCTTCGTGCATTCCATCTTACCCTTTCCCCAGCTGCTAAAACTAGGAACTGAAATCCACCAACATTTCAATTTCTTTATTACAATAATTATGCAATTCAACTCCCAAACCCACTGTTAGCGAGAAACTTCCAAACATCCAGTAGCTTCAAAATTCACTTTGACTTGATAATGTGTTACTTACAGGGATATCGTTTCCGCCGTAGTTCATCATCTTTGGCCTCCGCTTCAATCACAGCTGCCATAGATTCTGCATCCTTTCTTATACTCTCTAAAATTTCCAAAGTCATTTGAGCATGGTCATCTCCCATTTTCCCTGTAAAAAAATAAATACACGAAACTGAAATCAATGTCTTTTTCACATTTAAAAAATACCCCCACCGACCACATTCACCAAATTAAATGTTTTAGTACTGTAAAAGTCTCTCTTGATTGTTTTGCTACAATCAACAGCAAAAAGCAACTAAATCAATCACTATATATTCATTTTTTATTTAAATGTACATAGCGTTATTAAATTAAAAATTATTCTAAGCCACCAAACTCACTAATTTGCAATATACGATACTTTGTCAGTACAACAACAACTTTTCTTACAATAAGTAATTTAATCCCACTGTGTAACCCGACCCATAATATCCCGCTACTCAATCGTCCAAATATAAGTCTGGATTATTAAAGCAATAAATCTTACGATTTTTAGATACTTGTAATTACTCTACAAATTTTAATATCCGAGCTCCCAGCATCCTTCTGATCCCAATCCCTTCCCCCCAACTTGGACGAATTATTAAACAAAACTTCACCTGCTTTTCTTCTCATATTCTCATAAATCCAACTATTTCTGGAACTCATTGTGACTCTACACCTCTTTTTTTCTTGAAATTCCTGTAACTGTTTTTGCTTTTGTGATGAAATAATGCCTATTATTATAAATGAATAATTTATTCATCAACAGATTAAAACAACATAAAATATTTATTATTGCTCACAATAATTTATAGCACACAATACTTTGAAGTTACTATATGCTGCACATATTTAAATCAATTATTATCGTCATTAAATTAATAACTATAATAATAAATTACCTATATTAAAGTTTTGAAAATTCCTACCTCCAATGATATTTCCTTTTTTAGAATCTTAAGGATTCACCGATTTTGGTTCATCGGCAGGTGTCAATGGTCGTCCGAAAAATAAGTTCGCTTTATTATTTCCTTAAATAATTTTCGAAAGGCAGAACGACGGCATTTGAGTAAATATTGCACTATATTGACTATGTTAATTTACTTATTATTTACCAAATTAATAATAACAATTATAATTTATTACATCAAAAGTAGCTCTCTCAAGATGTTATATGTTGGTAGTAAATTAATATTATAATAATCAAGTTCAGCGTAGATATGAATTTCCAACAATAATAACGGACAGACAATAAAGTAAAAAAAATATACTTATTATTTAGAGAGAGGGACGAGAGAGAGAGCTCATGAGCTCAGAGAGTGTGTGATAAGTTGAGAGTGTAAACATCTGAAAGGACGGTCGGTCGACTCGACGGGGACTCACAATCATCCCATTTCCCATATTCCCAATATGTCTGCCTGGGATTCCATGCATGGCGTATGGTGCTTCGTTGTAAAGCTATGAAGAGCGCAAGTGCTAATGATGGCGTCGCTTTCCCCCACAGTGGTACGAACGATAGTTTTTACGATACGTACTGCATGTATATACGTATTTATCATGTAAAAGCCACAGCAGCCAGCAGAGCAACGGGCCGGTGAAACATCATGGGCGACATTGTTTCTGCCATCTGCAAATTCGTTTCCACACTGATGCATAAAACAATTTAGTGGCGCTAGCTCGGCGTTCACTTCCCGGATCAAAGCCATCACCAGGGGTTTATTAGCCGGTGATTACAGTCGAAGCTCGATGTAGTATCAAACTTTGTAGTAAAGTACAGTCGAACCTCGATATTGTAGCATGTTTTATGTATTTTGTATGTACTCGGTCCATACCATAACACGATATATTTCAAGCCCATCAACCATTATGGTGGAATTATTCTAGAAGCTACAATGAACTCTCTCTATAACAAACCTTCATATAAGAGAACTCTCGGTTCAAGAGAGCTTCGGAGCCCACATGTCATATACAGTGGAGACTCTCTTTAACGGACCTCCTTATAAGAGCAGATCCCTCGTAACGGTTGCAATTTCTGTGCCCGAGCAAGATATTTGCATGTAATTTTGACTTTTATAAGAGCACTCCCTTATAAGGGTCAAAATTTGCAGCTTTATAGGGTGCCGTTGTAAAGAGTCTCCGCGGTATATGGTTATATGCTTAAGGGCTCTTTATATAAGAGAACTCTTTTACAAATGACTATATGTAATTTTACCGATTTATAGTGGACTCTTATTCGAAGAGTTCACTGTACTTATTTTTAATTGGTGCTTGAGGAGCGGATTTGTTTGCTGCATGGACGCCATCAATGTTGTTATGCCAGTACACTGGACTCTCGTTATCAGAGAACGCTATATGTAAATCACCAAAAGTGGTCTCTTTTAAAGGAATTTTCTTATACAGAGAGATCGTATGTATACTACTATGCATGGTATGCGAGCCCAAAGAATCTCATAAAGATAGAGTTCTCTTATATGGAGGTTTCTTATAGCGAGAGTCGGGTGTAATCCTGTATGTATCGACTTAATAAAATTCGTACTGTGCAAAATATACACTAAATATGTTCCGCACCTCATCCTAAACCTCTTATCCGATTTTAATAATGCTGGTGTCAGCTCAAAGGGTATGAAGTGTATTTGCCAACGTGAGGGTTTCATGACCTTTACTTTACCTGTTTGACCTCCATTTAACCCAGGTCAAACTGCAAACCTTTCCCAAAGTCTATGAAACTTTGAGGAAATTTTCCTTGCAATAAATCAATATGACGTTGATTTGGAAATATTTTGACAAGCGAGATAGTTGGACCTCCAGGTCATTAGACATTTAACCTCTAAAGGTCAGCTTACAAACCTTTACGGAATTCAATAAAATTTTCAGAAAGCCTTCCTTTCAACAAATCCATATGAGGTTCAGGTTGATTTGGAAGTTTTTCGAAAATCCACTTGGTTTGACCTCTAGGTCAACAAACATTAAATGAAGGTCAAATTATAAACTTAAATTGTTTTCAATGAATTTTTTTGAAAAAAAACAATAATTCATCAAGACGTTGACATAATACTTTCGGATTTAAACAAAATCTCTGCTGTGACCCTGTGACCTATAGGTCGTCGAAGATTAAACTCGGATGATTAGTGGGCACGTTATTCTCCCTCCCAAACGAAAACGTTATTAACATTACGACGTTGGGACTGTTGTATATGTGAATCAACGGCATATCATGATATCATCGGTGAAGATGCAAAGTGGGCAATCTCCATGTGTGCCTATAGCTGCAAAGTGCGACATCCATCTTTTAAGTGCATGGTGGTAAAACTCTACTAATTTAACAATTCCCTTGCAGTTGAAATTTTACATTTATACAGATCCCTGTTTTAAGCTTTTAATGCAGTTTAAATGGGATATAACATCTTGCACCGAATTGGTTTCGAATACCTCATCTTGCATTTAGATTCAAATTGAGATACTAGTACACAGTAATTAAGGTTAAAATTGTAATAAATATTTTGAAATTAAGTCTAAATCTTTAAATCTGATCAGACATTTTTAATAAATGGAATACGTGGTTTGTGAATAGCGATTCAGGTTTATTGGGAAACTTTCGATTACAAACGTCATTGTTAGGTCTGACACAGGAATATTATCTTGTTTAACAATAAGCGCATATACAGAATTAATAATATGCTGAACATTTATGTTCAAGTAATAAAATTTCCTTAATTTGCTCACATACATCAATCGTTTCATGTAAACACCTTCCAACGTTTTTATCTTGTTATATGTACAATAGTAGAGTTTTGGAATTTAATTTTTCGTTTTATTACTTGGCACCATGCTAGTGCAATTTGAGTAAGAATTGATCGTTTGTATGGTTAATTAGAATTATTTTCAAAATTTGCAACAACATCTGCATACACAACGTCCTCTCCCGATAGTTTACACTTTCCCAACCATTTTGGCTAAATTTGGACGATAAATAATGATGGAGAAAATGCATACCTAAATAATAATATTTACATACAGTTTAGTCAGAGGTTTACAATTTTGTATCAGTTTATTCAATACGTACAATTATTCAAATAATTGTCAATCTTATCACAATTGAAATTGTGGCTTAATATGTCTGTAGAATCCCTGGGAAGCGGAACCAGTAAGGGAAAGAGATATCAGTATAATCAATTGTTTATATACATACGTGTATGTATTTAGCATTCATGATTTATTACTAACACTGCCGCCCTTATAACTTGATTATTTCCTCTCTTATAGGAAAACGCAAAACTGTTGAAATTAGTCTCACTACATTTCTATAAAGCATTAAATGATTATAAACTTTATAAAGGGAACTTTCAATGAACTTGATTATTCTTATCTATGGAACATGGAAGATGGAAGTACCAATTTCCTCTTGTTGACAATATTAACAATAAACGTTGAACAAGTACATACATTAAAAATATTTCATGTCATATACTTATTTAAAAAAATAGTATTATAAATAATTTTAAGAAGCTAGTATATTTAGTCAAATTTACGGTGTCAAATTCGCGGGTGCTGCAAACTGAAGTAAAGTTACAAAATCAATTGAAATTTTATTAACATTTAAGTTACGTTCTACATTTCTGTATGTATCTACTGCCACTATGTTTTAGTAAATATTATTACAAAAAGATTATACTTCATATTATATTCAATGCATTCACTTCTTAGTACTATATTATACTATAATAAATATCTAAACGTAAACGTTTTTAATTATTTCTTTTTTATATTTTTTTAAATAAATAATTAATTAATTAATGCTAATAATAAATGGTAAATAATAATACAATAATTATAATTAAATAATTATAAAACCGATATGACGTCTGTTATTCCGTCTTCCGTCACGCTTGGGTTACGGCGGTAATTTGACCTTACCGTAACCTTAAGTAATATTGCCATATTGACACGGTATCTAATATTGCCATAACACCGCCGTAAATATTTCGCCATATCGTTGCCGTAAATATTATTTCTCTGTACCGCCGCCGTAAATGCTTATAATCTTTCGTCGCCGTAAATAGTATTGCTATATCGCCGCCGTCAATATTATTTCATTACGCTGCTGTAAATAGTATTGTCCTATCGCCGCCGTAAATATTATTGCCCGATCGCCGCCGTAAATATTATTTCCATATCGCCGCCGTAAATATTATTTCCATATCGCGTCGTAAATATTATTTCCATATCGCCGCCGTAAATATTATTTCCATACCGCCGCCTTAAATGTTATTGACCTATCACCGCCGTAAATAACATTGTCCTATCGTCGCCTTAAATATTACTGCCATATCGCCGCCGTATATTTTATTGCTATATCGCTGCCGTAATAGCGTTGTTCTATCGCCGCCGTAAATATTATTGCCATATCGCTGCCGTAAATAGCATTGTCCTATCGCCGCCTTAAATATTATTGCCATATCGCTGCGTTAATAGCATTGTTCTATTGCCGCCTTAAATATTATTTTCCTATCACCACCTTAAATATTATTGCCATATTTCTGCCGTAAATATCATTGGCTTATTGCAGCCGTAAATATCATTGGCTTATTGCAGCCGTATCTTATATTGCCACATCGCCGCCGTAAATATTTTGCCTACCATCGCCGTAAATATTTTGTCTACCATCGCCGTAAATATTTTGCCTACCATCGCCGTAAATATTTTGCCTACCATCGCCGTAAATATACTCATGTCGTAAACGTATACGTAAAATATACACATAACTTTAAATATTAAATATTTCATTTCTAATTTTTTTTAAATTTTAAAACGTGTAGTATCTAATATGATTAACTTTCTATTATGTAATTACAAATTTGAGCTCTCTAGTAAATATTACTTTTAGTGCATTTACTTATGAAATGTTACTCAAGTGCATGTTATGTCGAACTATTGTTTAAAAGCATTTTAATTATGATTCTACATAATATTTAAAAAACTATTTATTTTACTTACAAAATATTATTAAGATCTAAAATGCTTTTTATCCATAAAATAGTTGAAATGCAGAATGCATAATACTTTATTACGGATCGCTTAAATGAAAATATTACTTTATTATCCAAATGTACGTTTATACATTTAATCATCCATAATTACTCAAACGCATTTTATTTATTAAAATTACTTTAAATAATTTACTTTAAATAATTTTTTTAAATTGTCGCAAAGGTAATAACATGGCGTGGACCAACTCCCAATCCAATAAATACTTGAAGGTCATTCTAATAATAATCTGCGATGGATTACAATGTAATAATGAAAATGTATTGGCATTTAATGTTGCAATTAATGCTCATACAAGCTATGTAATAAGTAATAATAAAAAGTCACGTATTTATTACAAATTATAATATAAAATCATATACGTGGCGTCATGCTAAATCGATGTAGACGAGCCATCATAAAAGCCATAGGGAGATATCCTTGTTGTATAATAACGTGGAGACTTTCTATAACGGGCCCCTTTATTAGGGCAGACTCCATATAACGACAGCAGATTTTCTGCTCGAGAAATAATCCTGCTCTTAATACTCTTATATAGTACATCTCTTAGAAATACTCTTCTAAGAGCAATTCTTTATAACGGTCAAATGTAGATGCTATATAGGATGCCGTTATAGAGAGTTTCCACTGTATACACACACATCAGCTGAATCACTGACGATGGATCCAGCAGCATAGTAGTAAGTCTAATGTTTTGGTTTTTCCTCATACAACTTCCGTATTTATTTCGTTCCCCTGCCCATGTATTCCTTACGTATATGAAAGCACTCTAGAAGCACTTTAGAACACACAAAGTTTACATTGAGTTTGGAGTTTTTGTCACTGGCAAAAGTTGTTCCTCTCATAGGCTGGGCCCATACAGCCTTGACGTAATGCATTTCTTATTCGCCTCCCGCGAGTTCTTGTATTAATCCCCGTAGTACTTATCCAACGAGCTAAATGTCAGGACGTGTGTTTTAGGAACGATAATATTGTATAAATTGTACCTTTTACAAAAATTCCAATCAATAAATAAATTCTTAAAAATGTAATTATATGCATGACCAATAATATTACTGTCGCACTGTTACGGAACAAAAATTTGCGATAGTGCAAATCCAGTGTACGTATAGTTACACATAGAGACTATAAATACATTATTATTTATTTATTTTGTGCTCGCAACTGCAGTTTTGCCATTTAATTTACTCATATATAGGTTAAGTACACTTGTGGAATAAAGTGTTTGCATTTAGTCATACAAAAATAATGTGTGTTTGGGCATTGTAACCCATAAGGGGATCTTCCAGTCATGTGAAGTTTTTAACAGTGTGGAAAAATACATTAGTTGGAATTTGTGCGGAAGGGATTGTCAACTGTTGTGACTGTTTTGGTGTGTCCAAGATCTCTTTAAAGGTAAGTTTATCTAGCAATTGTGTAATCTCAAACTTGTAGAAGATAAGGTTTGCGATTTGTGTGACGTGTTTAATAATACACATTTTATTGCATTTGTTTATTTTAAATATTTTCTATTTCTCGGATTTATTTATTTGTGTGATTAATTTTGTATTTATTTCCTTAATTTTGTATATTTAATTTATGCATGTCTTTAATTCATTGTATTTATTTTTATTTAATTTATGCATGTCTTTAATTCATTGTATTTATTTTTATTTAATTTATATTGCATTCATTTCATTTACTTGGTGTTTATTTGATTCATTTTGTATGTATTCCATTTATTGTGCATGTAATTAATTTACTTTTTTTGATTTTTTATTCCATTTCTTGTGCATTTAATTATTTCATTTATTAGCATAATCGTAACTTAAACTAATATATTCTAGGGCTTGGTCCAGGTTTCTGAACTTAAGTTCCAGTGCGAAAATAAAATTTAGTTTAATTCCAAGTTACAAATGGGAACGTACAATGGTTACATAATTATAAATTTTATTAAACAAAAATGATTGAACATGCTTAATTTAAATACAATACAATACAGCTTGGTTGTAACTATTAACTGTGATTATATATTGAAATAAGGTTTTATTTAATCGGGTGGAATACGCAATTAGATCTACTAATAAACTATACTTTCAGATAATAAGTAAATAGTTAATGAGGACTTTGTTTTGTACTCACATCAGCTATTGCTTCATTTCATATTATGACAGGATGATGATGTTTTTCATTGATTTGTTTTTCTTATCACTATTTTTGGATTATTGTAGTTGCATATTTCCCTATATTATAGGAGGATATCCTGTAAGGTGTTTCGTTTCGGTTTTTCTGCGTAATAGTAGATCTGCTTGCCAAGTCTACTGTCACTATATTAAAGACAAAAATGTACATACTATTCTTACAAAAAAAGTAACAACTGGTGGGTTTAAAAATACCCATCAGTGTGTGTCATGACCTTGTTACGTTTTTCTTTTACTTAAACTTAAATTTAATTCTAAATCATACACAGCAAAAGTTGTTAATGAACAAGTTCATGTTTTGAAGTACATTTATTGTTTTAGTTAGGGTTCCTTGCTTATCATTTCGTTGGTGTTGTTGGATTTCTTATCATATTGATAAGATGGATAAAACATAATTGTGACAAAAAGTTTGCTGTATGACGGGTGGAGTTTTTTAATATTTTGGTCTTCGTCAACTCCCTTTTTTATACTTTATTAACACAAACTTAACAGATATTACTGTTCGTTTGACTGACAGCTTCTCAGTTAACGAGTAGCTTAACTAAATAATGAACTTCTTATTATTATCATTTCCAGTCTTATTATTTAATTGAGATCGTATAAGGTTATATACACTACACTTTTAGTAGCTTTAAGTTTTTTGCGCCTTGCATGTGGCTCTATATATGTTGAACTGGATTACACTGAACTTCTTAAGATCCGTATGGTATGGTATGGTATTTTATTAAATAAGAAAAATGTTCAAAAATAATAAGAAGTATTTTCTTCAAATAATAATCGGATTTTGTGATCATGCAAACACGCATATATTTTTTATTATTATAATGAAAGCCAATGGTCGTTCACAACCAAACTAAAGATAACTAAAATATACTGGATATGACTTATTAACATTGAATTACTCACAGTTGCTTGCGCACTTATATACGATAATCTCCTAGATGACTCAACTGTTGAGTGCATAAGGTTTTAATTCACTGTATTTTTATGTACGTTGTAACAAGATTGCATTGCATAGTCAATAATACACAACAACAAGTCACAACAACCCGTCTAAAAAATGAGTCATGATCTCAGCAAGTAATTAAAAAATATCTTCAACGAACTTCAACTTGCAGCATTTATATCATTTCCCCCCAAATATTGTTCTTTTCGAAAGCTGACTTTCTTAAAACGTAGCAATTAAAAATGTTTATAGAATCTACATCTGCACACAGAAATCTCTCATCCGTAGCTACAGAATTACTTTTGACTGAAGCAAGAATGAAAATTATCTACCCAGCAACTTCTACATGACAAAAGTACTTATTAAAATATTGTTAACTGCACGAAACCCATTTAGACAGACTTTATTACATGCTTAACACATTTAATATTTAAGTATAAAAATAACTTTCTAGTATATTATAATGTCTAGTATGAGGATCTGGCCAAGTTATTTTTAAATATCTTAAGTAGCTTAAGCTACTACTATTTGGCTTCGCATTATATTAGCAAAAGTTCGGGGTGATTTTGTCATCATCATGCTATCGGCTCTGCTGGAACATTCTTTACTTGTTTAAATTTACTTAAAGTTGATATAGATACCTACCTGCCTTATGTATAATTGTTAGCGCATGGAAAATTTCATTAAGAAGTCAATATACCTAAAGTACCTTTTGCTCATTGCATTTAGGATTACGCCTGCTGTTGTTGTTGGTTAGATAATGGAAAGAATGTGAAGGTGCATACACTATTTTGATCACGGGATCATGAGATGTACTCATGCTAGTGTCTAGCATAATAGTGTATAATAACATGTGAGTGTTACTTCATCTTTCTTCTTTAGGTAGATACTTATATAATATACACAAACACACTATATAATATTTGTAACTGGTTCTTGCTCGCCTTCAGTCTCAGTCACTTATTAAGTAATAGTGCTTGCACTATCATTATTACTTTCTCATTGTCCTTAAAGCTTCAGACTGTGTGCTGTATGGTTCAAAGTTTACTTCGTTATTGTAAGTGTGCTTTTTGTTTTCGTCTATTTTGCAAACAACGTTGCTTCTTTATCCGCATTTTCAAAAAGTTGAAGTTCCTTGACTTGAGTTAACTTCTCTGCCGCGTGTCAATACTAATTAATTTGCTCATTAGTCACTGAAGTTTTGAAACTATTTTACGTTTTTCCTATGTGATCTATAGTCAAGTATCTCTGTTATTGGTGGCGAACGACCAAGTAAAAATTCTTCGGTGCGAATGTAAAGCTTTAAAAAGGTACTTACCACGCTCAATTATCTTAGAGAGAGAGAAACGTAAACTTTATTTACAACTGGCATCCCTATGATGCTTGCCAAATGACACAGTATACAGTTTACATTGATTTAATTACATTTTATAATTTTATAATAATATTATGGAGATTTTAGGAGTTATATAAATGATTATGGACTATCCTACAGGAACCAAGTAAACTTGATATCATAAATACATACTAAACATGTAGTATAACATCTTACAATACGTTTATTATTAGTTACGTACACTACAAACGTTTTCATACTAACGATTCTCCACAGAGAAACGTTGTCATCTTATTTTATAGATTATTCATGGCGTGACCTCTAAGGAAAAAAGATTCTTGAGTTGGACGATTGGATTTCGAATGGAATAGTTAGCTATAGATTATTTACTGATTACGTCATATACTGTAATACAATAGAGTAAAGAGTAAGAATGGCAAAAGTTAATCAAATCTTTCCAAGCTACATAGGAAGAAGGGAAAGCGGCGAGTAAGTAAATATATGCAAGTATTATTTGATATTTCTCCGGTAAAAGCAACAACTTTTACAGCATAAGTTGAATCTGACAAGCTGGTAAGTGAAGCTGCTGCGTCAAGTTGGGAAAGATGTCTTTGGTTATGAGAATGTGATGCACGTGTGTTCATTTGCAATCCGGAGTTGGATCAGAGCAGACGTGTGTATAAGTGTATATACTTATACCTTATGTGTGTGTGTGTGTCCTCCAGCCAAAGTTTCTTTCCCTTCTGTCAGACGCAAGGTTTTATTCCTTGACATCTGTTATTTAATCCCAATCCGAACGGTTGTTATTAAACCATAAAACACTGCGAGCTATATAAAACCATATTAGGTTTAGGTTGTAGGATTTAGCTGGTAAGCATATCCAATGAACGAATATATTTGTTAGAATAAATTATTGATTTATGGGTATTGCGAAAGTTCAACTGTAAAATTCCAGTAAAGTTTGCATAAGTCTTGTCAGAGTCTGTGGTCAATATTTTACTACGCCCATGTTATTACTAGTGAAGTGATACCACTCTGTGGAGTACTCACTCACTTTCTACCTACGTTTTAGTAGGTTATTGCTTTTTATTGTGGAAAATTAGATCAGCTTCGGAGCATACGAATATATACATACTTATACCCCTTTTTCTCATCTCTGTATTTTTCTGATTATATATTTCAGCTATCCAGGACGGACTGAAAAGTGGAAGGGAAGAGTGGAAAGGAAAATCGATTTTCACATTGTATACTCAATGACCTGAAGAGCTTTTGCTGTAATTTTTGGAATTGGAATTTAGGTGCTATCAACAGGAGTCAGACTGAAATGAGCCTATGGTGTTGTTTATGTCAAGTTTCAATTAGACATTGACCATGCAGAAGACGCGACTGCAGCTGAAGCTGCACAAATTTCTGGACCGATTGCCCACATTTTTAATATCCCTCTTAGCGGCATGTACTGCATATGTGGTGTCGGCTCCATCCGATGTAGAATTAGACGAGAAGGCCAAAGAAAATCATAGATTAGATTCTCTAAATATTTTACTTTATACCATTCTATTGAGTTTAACTGTTCTGACCATTTGGTCATTCAAGCATCGTCGAATACGTTTCCTCCATGAAACGGGACTTGCAGTCATATATGGTAGGTTCTTTCAAAATTCACTTTCCTTCTTCTTAATACATTCCTATATCTATCATTATTACACTCCTAATCTCCGCTAAAGCTATAATGTATATTTTCTGTAATGACTTTTGAATTGTTCTGGAAGTAAGTAACTGCTGTATAAAATGAACGTACACTATTGCATGCTCTAATTTTTATGTTACAGGACTAATTGTCGGGGCCATAATTAGATATTCATATTCAAGTTCGGAAGTCACGCACCTTTCAGTAATTCCGGCTTCATCTACAAGGCTCAATCTAACAGCTCCGCCGGATTCCTTATGGCTATTACTGAAAAAGGGTCCTGCAACGTTGCCAAAGAACAAAACCTACGCGTATGTATTTAAGGGAGAAATTTCCGATTCAGAATCGAAACAGATTGAACAAAAAGTAAGATTTCTTTGCTTATGTGAGCCCATATAGTGATATGTTATAAAAACCTTTTATCTAATCTATGCAAAATGCATTGATAACGTCAGTATTTTGTTCAACACACAGGATTCCTATTCTAAACCGCGTGTATATTTTCATTAAATTCCTGGACTGTGTAATTCAGTTGTGTAGTCGAGCAGTGAAAGTGCAGAATTTGTGATAAGAATGTATGCATTATTTCTTTATACGTATAAATCTAATTTGATTTACAGGCGACATTCGATCCAGAAATATTTTTCAATATTTTGTTACCACCCATCATCTTCAACGCTGGATACAGCTTAAAAAGGGTAATTAATATTGGTTTTTAGTAAATATTTCTACTTGCGTCTACATTGAAGTGCATTATTAATAATCTAGTACAAGTAATTGTAAGGAAATGCGGCTCTTATGATACTTTCTCTGGATACTTATTTTCCTCCACCCACCCGGTACTTAAAAAAATTGATTTTCAGTGGGAGAGACCTATGGCAGCATACTTCTATGTGCGGCTTCTTCTACTCATAATGTTTATGTGAGACAGAACTATACAATAAGTCTTCAATGATCAATATTTCAATTAAAACGAGCTTATTACAGGCGCTGTACATGTTATATAGTTGATGCTTTGCGTGGAGCATAAAATAACGTTTTCCTCAAGCTTTCTATACGTTTTACATACCAACAGGTTACCTTATGGCATATCCCAAGAGTCTCGTTTCATGAAGTTGCAATGTATTCGTGACTTTGTCATTGGGGGAGTTTGGTGGGAATGAAGTAGTAAACAACAGCAATAACATCATCTCTGTTAACTTTCCATACAAATTACATCTACAAACATCACTCCGCATGTCATTTCAAAAATGTTCAGTCTTAACCCCATGAACTCGTATTTATTTATATAGTAGGTGATAAAGCTCGTAAGCCGTTGAATTCCATATTGGCTTTCCGTAGCGGAAACTTTCCATACATACATATAGAGTGAATCAGCCCGCAATGTTCTAGTATTTATAGATGCAAAGGCGCAAAAATAAATAATTGCATACAAGGCAAGGGCGATGATATGACGAGTTTTATTATCAGAAGCTCTGTCTCATATAGTGTCCTTCGCTTGATTTTGTTTCGCCCATGCATATAGTTTGTATAGGAAATGACCCACTGATTTTTCCAGTCACAATATTCTGGTTAAAAATTTTAAACCAAAATATTTTGATCCAAACTAATTGCAACCAATCTTTTTAGAACGAACTAGAATGATTTGCTTCAATTTTTGGCCAAAATATTTGATGAAAACCGCTTCTGGCGCTTGATCCAGATCCCGTATCAACTTGTTGACATTCAGATGATTTATATAAAGTAAATGTTAGCAGTATAATAATATTTAAGAGTGCATTCATTTGTACATGGTTATGACGTCGCGTCTCTGACATCCTCTTTGTGGAAATAATATAATTCATTCAGTGTATGTTTATTTATGTAAACAACCTTTTATGTAATACAATGTATTGTTTTTGTTTTCTATAGAAATATTTTTTTCGGAACCTGGGAACAATATTCACTTTGGCGTTCATCGGAACGACACTCTCATCCGTTGTAATTGGTGCGGTTCTCTATGGATTTGTTCGGCTATTTGGAACAGGTTCTGAATTCAGCTTTATCGATACATTCTACTTTGGGGCCCTCATCTCAGCCACTGACCCAGTTACTATACTTGCGATTTTCAACGACCTTCATGTTGATGTAAATCTGTATGCTCTAGTGTTTGGGGAGAGTGTCCTCAATGATGCTGTCGCTATTGTACTCTCTAGGTAAAACGTTTTTAAATATGTTGTATTACCAATAAGGACTTTTATTATTGAATTTCCACTTTTATCATACTTCCATACCTAAGGGATCACGTTTTTATGAAATTTTAATGCGTAAGTACATGTATGGGATAATTTCTTTTTTCAGCGCCATTCAAAATTATGGAGAAAAGTTTACAGGAGAAAATTCAGAAGGATTTAATGTCGGTGCTTTTACTCAGTCTATCGGAGTATTTGCATGGACATTCAGTTCAAGCTTCGCTATTGGAGGGGCTATGGGTTGTGCAACGGCAATGTTGACTAAATTCACCCATGTACGAGATTTTCCGCTGCTGGAAACTGCTTTGTTCGTCCTCATGTCTTACAGTACTTTCCTTATTGCTGAGGTGGCTGACCTTACTGGTAGGCAATTAATCATGAGGAGATTTATTTAATGGTGTTCAACGGACTCTCAATGGTAGTTAAGTTTTGCTAATTAATGAACTTTTGAAATATATGAAATCATACAGGAATCGTCGCTGTTCTGTTCTGTGGAATATGTCAAGCGCATTATACTTATAACAATCTCTCACGGGACTCGCGCCTAAGGACAAAACAACTATTTGAGTTACTCAATTTCCTAGCGGAGAATTTCATCTTCTGTTACATTGGTGTATCAATGTTCACTTTTCCTAAGCACCACTTCGAGCCTCTTTTCATTTTCGCAGCTTTCGTAAGTTTTTCATACTTCCTCTTTTTCAAGTCAATTACACATGAATTTTTAGTGTATTCTGTAGCCGGATATCCTGTGAGCATTGAACA
The DNA here is from genome assembly GCA_034696945.1 of Lipothrix lubbocki. NCBI lineage: Eukaryota > Metazoa > Arthropoda > Collembola > Symphypleona > Sminthuridae > Lipothrix > Lipothrix lubbocki. The sequence goes on along the minus strand of JAQGAK010000549.1, from coordinate 15,090 downwards.
ATATATTTTTTAAGTTGCGGGGCTATTGTTAAAATTAAAACAAAGGATGTTATATGTTTTCAGGTTGCTATTATACTTGGCCGTGCTGCAAATGTGTACCCACTATCGTTCCTACTAAATTTGGGAAGAAAAAACAAGATCTCAGCGAATTTTCAGCACGTTCTATTTTTTTCGGGTCTGCGAGGTGCCATAGCTTTCGCGCTGGCAATCAGGAACACGCTGTCAGAAGCGAGGCAAACTCTTCTCACTACCACTAGTGTGATTGTCATTGTGACAGTGATAGTTTGTGGAGGTTCGACCGGACAACTCCTGTCGTGGTTTAACATTCCGTGAGTTGTATTTGTATAAAAAAAAGTTTCGTGTGTTTGCGACATGGTCTTATTTTCTATATTGCCAAGGGTTTGTCGACATATTAATTGCGTACACTATACATTTAAAATCCATTACAATTCCCGGTTGTATAAATTTCATTACATTTTTGCTATTACAGGGTCGGCGTGGACGATGAAGCGGAATGTATGCAAATCCACATGAGAAGTGTAAGTAGTCCCTCCGGGTCAGCTCTTAGCAATGGAACTGTCCGAACTGTATTAACTGAAGACTTAGCGGGTGCTCAAATAGGAGACACGCAAACACAGGAAGCACAATTGCTGGTATTATTCACTGAAAAATACAGACTGCTTTCTGATTTCTATACAAAGTTTTGCACATATTGTAAATGCTTTCTCTACAAGCAGACATTTTTTAAAATTTTCACCTCATTATGGCCGATCACTGCAAAATGCTTTTAGACCCGAGTCGATTGCATTATGTATTTATTATGCACTAAAATGTTTTAGTCCACGGCTTCCATTTTTTAAACGAATAGATGACAGTAGTAAGAACCAATGTGTTCATTCGAGTTATTTTAATATCCAGGTACATAGTTCACTGTAGCTGACAATTTAATCTTTAACGCCCAAGAAATCGTTATATAGAAAAAGGAATGCTAGTGTAATTCACTCACCGTTTGTACGTACTATGATTTTTCGAGTGCTCCTGCAAATTTGCTGCGCCCGCTAAGGATTCTTCAGTAATGTAGTTAATTACTTTAAACACAATAATTCTAATAGAAAGTGTTGTCTAGGGTCATCAAGACATAATAATCGATTATTGATGAGTTTATATGTAATTAATGTGAAATGATTGCCCTTAAAAATGACTTTGTAGTACATGAAAACGTTTTCAAAATTTTAGCACAACATGTAGCGAGTTGTTTCAATTAAGCAAATATTTGATAATTACTTAATTGGCTGATATTTGCAATTCTGATAAAAAATTACTGCTTTGTTCTTGAGTGTTGTGCAGCACATGAACAAGTTTGTAATACTCTTATTCTTTCTGTCTTATTATCTTTAATCATTCGACTTAACTAATTAACTCACTCGAAGCTTCATTCACTCACTTATTTTAACCTTTTCTATCCATCCGTTTTGGTACTATAGATATGACTGTGTATCTATGCATTATTTCTTTGAAAATATGAAAAAAACTAATATTTTCTTTCTGAAACTAATTATTTACTAGCAACAAGACACTCGCAGTCTACAACGCATGCAATTATCTGCTGTGGTCTGCTTTTTAACTAACTAAGCAGTAAAATAACTTATTTACTGTTTAATATTCTTGTTTTATATACCAGACAAGTAGCATGTTGTTATAATTGTTAAATGCACATTTTTTTAGTTATTATTTTTTATCACTTTGATTGAATCCTGAGTTTAGAGTAAAAGAAACTACAGATCAAAGTATTACTATCTTCTATTACAATGATTACACCCAAAGTAAAGCTATTTCTAAGCTTTAAAGTATTTAGTAACTAATATAGCAGATCACAGTAGATTACCAGTATACTTACACAGTCGCGTATCGTGTATATGGGGAAGTTGATAATTGGTATTAATTACTAATTTTATTGTACAGAAGATGTTAACATTTGAGGCTGAATGAATTATTACTGGAAGGCACTGTACAAGTGTGGCCTCTTCAATACATGATTTAGTTATTGAGATACCCGGGATAATTTTGTTACAATTTGCTTAGTATTTTGCTTTTTATGTTGATTACATATTGTGGGGCATCGGTTTCGGTTCGTGTCACGTGACGTGTATCGTAACCTAAATTGTACTCTGTAAAAAAACTCACCACTTTCCCTTCTTCCGCACAAATTGGTCTCTACTGTGGCACGGTGTTTCCGTGTACAATCATTACAGATGTACACGCCATTGGACGGAAATCCGAAAGTAAGTATTTGATTCCTTCCTTTGTCTGTCACAAAGGATATATGGCTGTTCTATTTTCTTCTACGCCAAAATACCCGTTCGGCGTATGTATGCACTATACATGCATACTTATATGAACTGAACGCTCATCTGATCTAAAAAATCTAAATTTAAATCGGAAATGCATGCAAAATCTGTAAATTTTTATAATTATTATTATTATTATTACAAATTATGAGGAATCCGAGTTTACCTTCGTGATTTTCCTGTAATGATTTGTTTTGTTTTTCCTTTCTTCGTCACCTATGTACTAGCAACTATAATAGCCTCCTAATCGTTCTTCTTCTTCTTGTTCGCTGTCTTTTTTTACTTTCTTTCTGTACTTTCTTTCTTTACTGTGTTTCATACTTACTATGTATAGGTGTTCTTTATTTGTAGTTTATAATTTGTGTTTTATTTATTTTTGAGTGTATTCATTATATTCACCAACGTTGTTATACCTATCGATGACACTTTAGCGGAGCAGCCTGTGCCTTCAAATGTCTATGTTGTGGAGATTAAAATTGATTTTGGACTCAATTTACATTGTCCACAATAACGCTTCTTGATTATAATAATAAGGGAGATTTTGAAATACCATTTGCGTCTGAGCATTTTGGGCATTTTTAATTTTGAACATTGGGTAATTTTTGTTGTAAAGGATATTATACTTGTTGTTGCAATTTGAATAACATATAGAAATGACGTTTATTAGTTACCCACATGCTTTTTTGTTGTAACACTTTAACACAGACACAAAGTTACATGTATGAATGTATATTTATATTATTTATTGGAAATTGCCAAATGGTTTTGGATTTTTGACGTTTCTGCTTTGTTTTTTAAAAGAACATTAGAACGCAAAAAGTCTTTTAAATTTAAAAGACAAAGGTACTGCAAAGGTGCAATGGTTTTGCAACCAAGTATTTTAATGATGTCATCTCTTCAATGATTAAATTTGTAATATTACAAAAGTGTAAATATTGACGCTTTTTAGCAAAGTATGTATATGTAATTATTATAACTGTACGATGGTCATGTTTGATTTTGATTATGCAGCCGGACGGCAGTTCTGCTGATCCTTATGTGGAAGGAGGTCCACCGAAACCTCAAGACAAAGCCCTTCTGGCCCGATGGTGGCAGAACTTTGACGGGAAGTACATGAAACCTCTGCTAACTCATAGCAGACCCACCTTGTTGGAAACTATGCCCGTTTTCTGCACACCGATTGCAAGACTGCTGACCACCACCGAGCAGCTGACTCAGGAAAGAGTAGAGCCCATCAATACTCTTTCCGGTGACCCCACATTTGCGCATTTTGAGGGTCAGACAGATGTGAGGAGGGTAAGCGCATAATTTATTGTGATGAAAATCAATTGTACATTGATACATAATTATAAGTAGTTTTAAAACGATTCCTTGTAAACCTTCAATTTGTTGCATATGTGACTGAGCATGTATTTAAGTTTTAATTTAATTCAGCAAAGAAATTTGTTTCTAATTAAATTTATTTATTGAAATTATCAAGCAAAAATATATTTCATTTTTAGTAGACTGTTGTGATAATATATGTAATAGACATAGACTTCGAAGCTTAGACTTTATGTGTTTAAGATTTGAGAGCTTAATTTGCGGTTTAATCAAAATTGTCTATTGGAGTATTGGTATTGTATTAAAAGCATATTCTTAAAAGCAGTTTATAATTTATTACAGTAATGCCAATCTATAGCGTGTCCATGTATTATGTAGAAGCCTGTTTAGTGGATAGTCAAATCCAAATATTGCTTATTATTATAAAATTGGAACGCTTGAGTATCCAAGTTAATTATTTTATTCACGGTGATTCTGTTTTAATTTGGAAATGTTTACGTTTGTCTATAGCCTAAAATGAATTTTGAATACGAGCCATCCATAATTTGAAAGAAACTTTACGTTTAATTCTGCCTTGCGTACCCATTTCAAAAGGTTTTTATTTAATTATTTTAAAATTATATTTATATGATTCTGTCATTTGTTGTCGGTTTGCTCTATACTTTCTAATATATTCTAACTAACAATAGCTTTACTGCCGCATTAACACTATAGCCTGTTTCAAGTTAGATCTGTGTGTTCCGTATGGGGAAGTTCATAACTGCTACCCGCTAAAGCTAATAATAATAAAGATTTTTTAAATTAATTTTAAAATTAAGTTACTGGTACAATCAATGAGTGAGTGTCGAATCGCAGATTTGTTTTTGCAATAATGTTATTTATAGTGTGCTAGTTCTACTTATATTTATGGATGGAGAAAGTCTGAAAAAGTGGTGTACTGTACATACTACGAGATGAAAGTTTTGTTGGATAAAGTTTTTACGTATTATGTAATAATTATTATTATCTGTATGTTCAATCATGCCTAAGTTTAACATTAATTGTGGTTTTGGTATTACTTTTTATATTCTTACAGCTTTTTCCGTGATTTTTTTAAAGGACTGGATTATAAGGATTTTGTAAGTTTTCCGCGTTCTCACTCCTCCATTCTTGTTAAACTGTTTGTAAATTTTGTTTGTTATTATTATTGTTAGTAAATGTTCCATTTGGTTGTAAAAAGCTCCAGGAGTTGGTGGCACTTATTAGATGTGCAGTTCCTGAAGTAAAAATCCCTATAGTGTATACCTATATACTTAATATATAGAAGTTATATTGCAGTGTAGTAGTTTACAATGTTTGGAATGGAGATTTGGATTGAAATATTTATGTACAGGGGAAAATGTTGTATATATAGGATTCGACATTCTACCTGATTTTATGGTACTCAAGTAGTGATTATAATGTTTGCTTGCAAACTTGAATCAGGTGGTATGTAATATTGGCACTTGTTGTAGAAATTTACAAAGCTTGCCTTAACAAGGTTAATAAGCGGTTTAGATTAAAACTATTGTAAATTAATTGCTTCTCAAATTAACCTTTCCCTGGGTTGTGGTTCTTTTAAGTAGTTTTTTCTAATAATGGTCTTCTGTAATTATATAAAACTAGCTTCTCTAATTCGCTCTAGAGGACTGGGAGTAATTATGCTTGTTAACCTCTGTACTTTAGATCATTAGCAAAAGTTGTGATTAGCAATTTAGCAACTTACCTCTATGTATAATGCTGCTGTAGCAAATAATTTCTTGTCTAAAATGCTGCGCCTGCTCTTGGGATACAAAAATTACCTAAAGTTCAATTGAAACATTATTTTAATCTTCATGGACCTTATTTGCAGGAAATTGGAACTAAAATCTTGATTCCTGGGATTGACGGTGATTCTATATAAGAGCTCGTTCGCCCTTATGTTCATTATTGGTGATTGAGAATGGAGTGTGTTGACAGTTAATAAATTATACTATTTAATAGTAAATTAAATGTAATGATTGTAAATTTATATTATTATATTTACATTTCATTCCCAGAATTATTTTTTTCTCAACTCTTTTGATGTGTATTGTACTGTACTATATAGTTATTAATTTAACTAGCTATGTTTAGCCTGTATATGAGTTTACATTGTATGAAAATAATAATCGTTATGTGTATTACTGATAATGTGGTGATATGTGAATTTATTAATGTAAGTTGGAAACTAGGTATTTATGAAAATATTTATCTACACTGTATTAAGCATATTACGCAAGATTTTATTCTCTAAAAATGCTTCGTATGTGCCTATGAATGTCAATGCTAAATGAATCTATTCCTCTTATGTGTACAATTATTTTTAGCATGCTTTGCCAATTGTGTCTGGAAATGCTATTATCTGGAAACTAAGTTTCCAAGATGTGCTAAAATTCTAAAGGTATGGTGTACAAAAGTAATGAGTTGGCAAAGATTTAGTCAATATTTATACCCTATACAATAATGAAACAGTGTGTGCTAATTTTGTGTCGTTCCTTGCATTTAAAACTCTGTAAACCTAAAACTTCTATTTACTTGCACGTTATTCAAAACCAAGGTAATTGTATGCGTTTTTATTTCGTAAAATCTATAGATATTTTAACAGATACTAAAGAGGAAAACTATCTGCGTTGTTGTCCTCCATTTTGTTGTCCCCACTATTTGTTCGTGTTAATTGTCCACATTATTTTCCAGTTCCAATGCATGATACATGTTGTTATTGATTATTCTTTTAGTGTCGAAAAATTGATTTTTAGACGGCACTTTTGATATTTAGCTCTTAAGTAATACGTTACGCTATACCTTAATAACAATTTCTCTTATTATATTAGTTGAGACTTAATACAAGACACAAGTGTGTAGAGATAAATGTTTTCATAATACTTTTGTAAGCATAGCGATAGATGAATTCGCATTGCTTTGTTCTGAAAGTTTTAGCAAAGAGTTTCCCAATTTAGTGTGTCTCTATATTTAATACTCGAAAAGCTGTAATTTATTACCATTGTTGCAAATCACTTGTTGTATGCACATCACTAGTCGTGTAAAACTCAGTGTTGAATAATTTTGTTAATTAAAATATATTCCTTTAGGCCAGTATTTGTTCTGTGTACATTCGAACTCCCAGGAAAAACATAGATACCAGTAATATTGTTTGCTTCAAGAAGCAAGAAGCGTCATTGTCATGTTGGTTTTATCATTTAATGTGGGCATAAAAATTAATCCTGTGAAGCTGTGATTTTAGGAGAGTTATTATGGCTCTAATAAATATTGTCAATGCTTAATTGTTCAAGTCATGTAAACTGATATACAGCTCATATTGGGAGTCGTTTGTGTGGTTTGAAAATATATGCTGTAGGTTATTGATAATGTCTGGTGTGCTGGTGTTTTGGATGTACTACTGCTTTAATTCGCATTTAAAATCTTGAGGCAGTAGTCCTGTGTGTACAATGATAGTTGATAAATTGAGTGGGTTGTCTGACTGATGTTCTTTTAGTTTTAACATACCGCAGGCAAATGATATTCACTTATGTCAAGAATATCCGAAAATTGCAGGGTTTATTTAATAAAATAAGTCAAGTTATTTCCTTATATAAAATAAAACATGTTGTTTATAGCATGAAATGTCGCATTATTGTGCTGACGGGTTAAAATGACTTCACATTAATTTTTTTTATTGTTATGCTCTTCTTAATGCGCAAAATTGGATATTTTGCGCTCGTTACTAATTATTTATGTAAGTATTGACACATGCATGACTATACCGTGAATTAAGCTTGAATGTGATGGCAGTTATTTTCAAGGCATGTTAATAGTTTAAACATATGTAAATATGAATATGCGGTCAAGTATTTATATGCATGATTTCATTATTACTAATACAAATTGCGTGTGGAGTTGAAACTCTCAGTGCCGAAAAATGAAATGATCTTGGTGTACCTTTAAATGGAAATTCTAAAAATATTACGCCATTGTAAATGGTGATAGCTAAATAAGTTACTTAAAATCTATCAACCATTATTACGAATAAATGTCATATGTTGTGCATTACGTCTCTCCGTCTTTAAAATATTTGCTAACAAATCCAGTCATTCTGAAATTATTTTCATTCTTTGTAATGTCATTCATTCATTTTCCACATTCAAAACAGTGTTGCTTTGCTTGGTTTTAATATTGCAAAGCTGTCGAACTGTTTTTCAGCACTAAACTGTTTTACGTACCCCTCCAGGCGTTAAAATTAAGGATAATTAATTAAAGGATTAGTTAAGTAAAATTACAAGAAAAAATGAAATAATGCATAAATATAAAGCCATTTTGAATAAACGTGAATATTATTGCTTTATTTTCGACTCCTTGAACATTTACAACTAGCGAATGACACAGACATTCGGCATTCATTCAAGATATTTTCATCTTTTAGTTAGCCAAAGCACGCAAATTCAGGTAACTAATTAGGAAATCAAAGGTTGTAATATTATCATGGTATTTTCAAGGAACCTGTTGTTTGCACATGTTATGAATCGCGTACATGTTATTAAATAATTGAAGTGAAGCTGCATTACAGATACGATGCTCCCAGAAATTTTAAAAAAATTATTACAATATTAAAAGCTCCACGTCTGGGTTCACCATTTTCAATTGCGCCTTTCGATTTTGTTCCTCTAAAATCTTATTGACCCTAATGTCACCTGACAAATCGATTTCCTTCCTCTCTAATAACTGGTTGTCAAGGGGTACGATGTCAAATTCTTCTAATTTCACAAGTTTCTCTGGAACGCTATCACCACCATTATTATTACCATCGGTGCCATCCACTCTGTACTGTTCCTTAAACCGGTTCAGAAGAAAAGGGAATTTCTCTACTTGATCCAAATTCTGTGTAGAAGCAAGCAAAGAGGACAAACATGATGAAAAAGTACCAATGAGTTCCGAAATATACAGTACTAATAATACTACAGACGTCATAATTATATGCAAGACAAAACGGAGACAACAAACTTGACCTATTGGGTGAACTACACTACTGTTTAGTACTATTTACGCATATGATTTTTAGCCAATTTGTGAGATTGTTAACTAATGAAAGCAACAAGTAAGATTTGTGTTACCGTGTTTGTTTAAATAAATAAGCATAGGTTTATTCACGACAATAAAATCCATTAAGTCAAGTTATTATGGCAAATATTTAGTAAGTCACGTACAGCTACCATGCTTATGTCCAGGAATGAGGGCGTGCATTTAAGTGTACGTACATAACCATTACAATAATTAACCAACATAGTAATGCAGTATGTTTAAGTTTTATGCCATAAATCCCGTTTACTGCAAATGTCCAAAAACGATGGTAAATGTCCAGAGAAAAACGTTTCATGAAAGCAAATGAAACAGTATTGAGACCTTGTTAGGAAGTTTCAGATGCCTTTAATCGAGAGATTTCTTGCTACTGTTTTAAAAATTATTACGGATAAAACTTAATTGAATGAAATAACAACCATGAAATTAAACAACTCAAGAGTATCAACATAAGTCAAAATTAACAACATCAAGACAACATCGTGTTTGGTGACATCCCAAATTTAGACGAATACCAGTGGAGAATATTCTATATGCTACATAAAGTGCAGTGAGTTCAAAACAAAACAAATGCTTCCATGCTTTTAAGCTGAGTTCTTTTCGTCACCATCCAATAATCCTTGGTCGACACCACTTACTTCCGTTTGCTGTCTTTGCTGTTCATCAATTTCATTCATGGCAGGATCTTCGGGTTTCTCACTTGTAGCAGTGATTTCAGGAGCAACGGAGGTCTGGACCTTATCTTCCTTCACCTCAGTGGGAGCAGAGCCGGTATCTTCGTGAGCGACCTCAGTGGGTCCAGAAGAACTGGAAACGGGACTGTCAGTTGCCTGAGGTTGAACTTTGATCACCTAGGAAACACAAATAAATGACTATTAACTCGATGCCTGCGTTTATCTCTACAAATCCTTACATATGTAGTAAGAAAACTCAGAAGTATAATAAATTCATTTCATGTAGGTTCAAAGGTGTCCTAAGAAGGCATCATTGTAGCAACATCCATGTTCAAGGTTTTAAAAGTTTAAAATTAAAACTTACATGGAATGAAAAAAATCCAGATGAGTTATTGGAGGCAATTTTGTGGATAGTTTTGTTAACTTGGACAACTTGGCCGTCAATGACCTTCGTTTCAGAAGTTGAGTTGGAGTAGTTAGCAGGTAAGTTATCAAAGTCAAGCACTGAAGTTTTCTCCTCGCTCTCAGGAATTGATGGGAAAATCGGCCTGTTGTTGTAAGTTGGAGGTCGGAAAGCATAGTTTGGATTCAACAAAGCTCCCCACAATGATGACATTTGCTCTTGCATACGTTTCATCATAGCTAAATTTTCAAAACAATATCAGTAAAGAAAAATGACGCATATCCTATACATACAGTAAACAAATCCAATAGTTAGTACTAATACCTTCCATGTGGTTCATAACGTTGAACTGATTGTTGGATTGCTGAGGTTGGTAGGGTTGAGGTTGTTGGAATCCACCAAAGGAGCTGAAGGGATCACGGATGACAGGTCTGCGGTACACAAACAGAGATGGGAATGGTACACGCAGGTTGAAGAAATCATAGTCTGGATCCCGAGTAGGCACTCGTTGGCCTATGATAGTGTCGGTATCTTTCGTGGTGTCAACCACAGGAACAGGGTCTTCCTTGTCATCATCAGAAGCTGCAGGAGACAATGGGACTTGGACAGCTTCACTAGAATCTTCTGCATCAAATACTCCAGCGGGAACATCAACGATCATCTGACCCTCAGCAGCTCTCTCTGAAATTACAAAAAGAAAACAAATTGTGAGACAGAATTTTAAATGATGCTCCTATTTAATATGTTCGTTGATATTTCAGAGAATTTTAACTCAGTTGGATAATGTTCATTTCATTACATATCAAAGGTGTCCTAAGAAGTCATCATTGTTATTACACATTAACTGCCCTCCATAATTTTTAACGACCATGAAATTCAAGAAGTTTCCCCGTTCACGACGTTTTCCCCATAGATATTTCCTATTTGATTATTATGAGATGGATAATATAAGAAAACAATCATCTCCAGGTGAGCCCGTAGGCTTACTTTTTCCCTAAACTATTTTAAGCCTAGCAAACAGTGTACTAATAGGTGGAAGATGGCAAACTTGAATCGGCAACTGAATCCATGGTTGTATACAGACATAGCTAAAATCCGGATACAACCAGATATTCTCTCTAAATGTATTTTATGGCCGCTAGAACAATACAAATATATCCTGATCACATCTCCAGCCATTATTTTTAATTTTCTGCACATGCTAAATTACAATAATTTATACTTGACCCATCTCCAACTACCACAACATTTGACATTGTGTAAATACAATGGAACTACTTAAAATCAGAACAAAATAAGCCCCATCTGTACAGCCACTCCTTCGCCTTAGGGTAGCGATTAGCTCGGTGATTAACAGGTAACTATGCAAATCAAGACTCATCAATGTCAACAATCGCAGCATTCGTCCAGCACTTTAAATATACATATTAAAATCAAAATGGTACAAAATTGCACATTGCACCCACGTCATCAAAAAAACTTTTCCAGTAATAATAATTACATCTCCTGCCCTATTATAATAGCTATTTTCTTTAATTTGACATATTCCCTATTGCCTCCTTTGCCCATTTAATTTCTATAGCTGCATTCTGCACTCATCAGGACATCAATTCCCAAATTTCCCAAGCCTTAATTCCAAGGATGTACTTTTTATAATTACTATTAATTTTATTTTATAACTCCTCATCGCCCTGGAAAACAAAAGCAATTGATGCATGAGAACAAAACGAATGTGTCATCTTTTCAGAAGACAAAACAACAAACAAAAAATCCAGCTCTACAAATCCCAAAACCTTTCCTTTTTCCTTTCATCCAGCCAACACATTTATGGAGGACATTCTATAACCTTGCTTATTCGTATTTAGTTTCAAGCTTCCATTTTTATTCCATGGTCGTGAAGTACATATAATAAAGTATTTATAAATAATGTATACAAAAACGAGATTCCCATCGTCATCATTATTGTATCCTTTTAAAAATAATAATTACTTCAGACGTAATGACCGGCAGTTAACATGCACGCAAAACAATAAACATAAGTATTAAATATGCATAAAGTGGAATATAATTTTCAATAATAGAGAACAAACCCTTTTAAAAGTATTTCCAATTCTTTTTCCTCAATAAATTATTCCTCATCAGCTCCTGCCGCTGGAAATCCCCACGATGAGGTGTAAACTTGTTGCTCATACTTTCTATTTTATAATTCTTTTGACTTTCAGACGTTCCCTATTATTATTTTTAATTCCTTATTAATTAAAAAATCCCTTTTGTTTTTCTTTTTGTGCTTCAAGAATATTTTTATCGGGTTTTAAAATATACAATTTAATATAACAAGATATTACGGAACTAATACATAAATTATTTAGTAATTAAATAATCAATTTACAAATAATTACTTATGAAATAATTTTATAAATCAATAATGATAATTTAATATATCAAAACAAACAGAATTTTGGAGAATTCTCAAGAAAATATTTTAAATAAATGTTAATAAATATTAATGTTTAAAAAATCGTATTTTTTGATTAAAATCTCAAATTCACGTCTTTCCTCCTTGAATATTCCTTAGTTACTAATTTATAATTGTAAAAGATCTTAAACCGCATGGTCATCAGCCACGCCGGAATCATGAATTTAATATTTCAGCCACCTACAGGAACAAACTTTCATTGAAGCAAGGTCGACTGCGGGCGTCGAAAAATATACGCATAAGCTCATATAACGTTTAACTTAATAACTTCTCTGGATCTCTTGACTTACTTTTAACTAAACAGCTAAACTTCATCAAATTCATCATATACTTATAATATTTTTATCACGTTAAAATTAATGGGATAAAAATTATTTTAAGTACAAGGAAAGTCACAGGAATCATAAACTCCTTCACTCCTTCAAGATATTTTCCAGACATGACATTGAGATTTATCATTTACATTTACAAGCAATATAGCCAAACTGTATAACGTTCAACGTATAGAAGTATGAATATTATATGCAAACCTAACATGACTTCAATTAAGTCCATCAACAAATTTTGCATATAAACCTTTCATTTAGCTTTAATACTGGCACTTAAAGCAATTGTAAATGTCAAATTTATATAAAATGCATAAATATTAATAAATATACATACATAAGACCTAGTATGTACTTTAAGAACATTTCCTAAAAAGGATGAGATTAGATATATTATGCCTGTACTATACTTATTATCTTATGTAAGTTTAATATTTTTAGAAATATTTGTGTCTATGTATTTGTTTAAGCTTTATAATTATATTCTGGCTTGTGGAAAATATCTTCTATAAAAATTAGCAAGTGAGATGAGACGAAATGACATTTCTAGGAATATTATTAGAGCATCTTGTGACACTTGTGAGACTTCAAAGATGACATCTAACATTTCCAGAGATTATGATAGGTCTGTATGATTTCTGCAGAATCGAATTTTTACAAAAACGTTAGAACATCACTTGTGTGTAAAAAAGTTTGTTTCAAGTAGACATTTCTAGGAACGTGTGTTCAAATTGGAGTTATTTGAGTATGGAAGACCCGAGAATTATTTTTTTAAAACATTTTATTTAAAGCTCATGACATGAGACTTTGAGAGTTAATGTTATTTCTTAAATTCCTAAAATGTATTAACGCCTGATTACCAACTGTCAACACCCGGAATTTCATGTGCAAACCTTGCAGTTTATATAAGTATAAGAAACTTTAAGTAAATTGTACATACTTCCTTTAAGAAGTGAAACTGCATGCATCGCTAGTTATATTTTAGTATGTAAAGTTCATCTAGAGGTCAAATGAAAAAATATACAGGAAAGGGTGGAAAAACATACTAACGTATAGACTTGTTATCTTGTGATTGTGATCTTGGCGTAGTTTATTGTAAATATGTAATAAGAGTTCATACAACAGTTGTTTTACTTCAAAAAATATCAGAGAGCTTTTTTCGCCAAAGATATCATTACACGTCCTTTTAGAACTGGCGTTAAGATAACGAACAACTTTTGCAAAAATACATATTAAATTCTGTGCATATACTTACTTATACATAGGGAATAGCGAGTATATTCACACATTGGAAACTGCGTTAGAGTATATGAAAGGTGTAATATATTATGTAAACAGTAGTAAAATTCTATCTTTTGAGCTAAAACACATTGTGAGATTAAAATAATAAAATAAAGGGAAGCCTGAATATGAGCGGAACGATAAGTTGACGAAAGATAAACGTTGCGAAAACGGTACGAAGAGCGTCTAAAACTGCTTATTGAGCATGCCCCCACTCACACCAACAATAACAGTCAAATCACATCACAGCAGATATTTATCTTTGTAAATCCGTAAAATACGGGTCAAGCACCGCTGTAATAATTGGATTTAACCCTAACCTATTTTGAAAACAAAAGTAAGGATTTATATTTGTACAAGTTACTATAATGTACATTACTATACTTATACAATGGTCTCTTCGACTCTCTTCAAGGGTTTCTGTATATAGGATAATGACATTTTTCGCTTTGTACACGCATGAGAAGATAATATTGGTCTTAAATGAATTCTGTTCAGCAGCGCTGTTTTTGTCATTTTGGTGTAGTTACGTAAATAATGTAATAAGCGCATGAGGAAAATCTATATTATTTATACCGAAAAAAACGTTACCGGAATTGGGACAATCCCCAAACCGATGTACACTCATACATGTAAGGATTATCACTATATACCAGAAAGATGCTTTCCAAGTATTTGCCGTCATCATGTCGTAATAAAGAATTTTTGCTTTCCAACGGAATCTGTAGAATTCTTAAGATATTGTATTTGTTGAAGGTGGGAATGCAATCTATTACAAGTATGTATAAGGCTTAGCTTCGTTGACCTGTAATATCTTACATCTTTGCTTCATACTCACACTGATGATACCTATATGTATTAAAGTATTGACATATCTTGGATATTCTGCAGGAAGACAAGACAACGGAGAACTGTATACCTACTAAATGATCGATGTAGAGGATACTGTATTTCCTTCCATACACAAACAGCGAGGCTGTGTTAATTCTTATATTTTTGCTGTTTTCCTTGACCTGGGAGAGTTTGTTTAATAACAAACCACACCTTGTTTTAATGTACATATTATGAACATAATTTCCTCAAATGCATACGTTTGTGTACAAAGGGACTTGGCACAACGTATTTTTGTCTATTTCTTTCCATCCGGCGG